>JANHGO010004383.1:0-25130 GCA_024606505.1 Aquila spilogaster | reverse complement strand
TCTAGCTCATTACATGCCAAAACTTTTGATTGATGTGCTCACTTCAGTCACGGGTAATTTTAACTCCTATATTAAGTGGCTGTTGCTTCCACTCCATTATATTTCCTTGTATGGGGCAAATCAGAGCTCAAGCTTGGCCTATACTGGTCTGACCTAAAAGCTGAGTAAGCCTTTGTTTAGTTTTGTGTAGGCAGCAAGCCAATATTTCAGAACAGCTTAAGCAATCACACTGCCTTTTCTTAATTGTCATGATCCCTTGAAATAGAGCTTTTTAGAGCTGCTAGATGGCATTTTTAGAGGAGTTCCATGGAGGTAAGAAAGTTGTTAAAGGCTTTCTAGATATTAATATAAACCTTTTCATGGCATTTCAGTAAAATATTAGATGTAGCACAGAATAACCTGTGACTGCTTTGCACAGTTACCACAGGGGATGAAACTCCTATTTTTGCACAGCTTAATTCTCTGATTGGGTTTGGGAACAAAAGGAGTCACTGTGAGTGTTTCTGTTTGTCAGATTCTCAGAAAATAATTCCATGCCTATATGGTCCTGTAGAATCCAGGCTCAATTTAGAGAGTGAAATGATCACCTATAAAGGGATTCATCCATCCTTCCAGCAGCTCCTTAAAAGGCACATAATCTAAACTGATTCTTTAGGTACTCTGCATAGCTATTAGGAAAATAACAGTACTTCAAGATGAACAGCTCATTTCATCTTAAAATTAGTGTATAAACAAGTGAGGTTTTAGTGACTGTGAAGGGAAAGAGCAGATACATCTGTTTCTTAGATCTGATCACTAGATTTAGGTTTAGGGCTGTATGTCATCCAGTCATCTAAGATTTGAGAACAATGACGTTTTATTGTTCAGTAAGTGGATTCTCTTTCTTTCTAGTCTTGTTTCAAATACCACTACTCAATTTGAGATGTGGCTTGGTTTTTATGGAGGAAATATCCATCTAGGTTTGCAAACCTCAAATTCTGAATTAGACATGTAATTCAAAGTTCAGTCTAAAGCCATTTAGTGGAAGATTAAGCATTCTACTTCCTACCAATGCTTCACAAATGAAGTTCATATGTGCATTTCAAATACAGTTGTGCAGATGATGGGGCTTACTGGCAAGGCAAATTTATTAAATGGTGCTGATTCTAAGCAATAAAGACTCAAAGGATAAACATGCATGGTCATACCAAGCTCCATTTTATGTTTTTCATAGTGCATAGAACTACACACCTAGAACTTTAAAGTAATTTGCTGGATGGATTATTTAGGCCCTATACAAATCTGTATGATTAAAACCACAGTATAATACAAAATAAAGAGGCTTCATTTAATAAATGCAAACATTATAAATGTTTATACATCCATCTTCAAGCTAATTGTGAAGACTTATTTTTTCTCATCATCAGAAACAGATAGGTACTTACTGAAAGCAGTTCATGTCATCCTATATTAGCCACCTAATATGAACCAGATTAATTAATTCCTAGAAGGACTGACTGCCTCTGTTGGAAGAAAGACAGAACAAAAAGCATATAGCTTGGATGTACATCTTCATTCTGTGGTGCCAGGAGTTAGATAAGTTGAATGACTCACAAAGATCCTTAAAAAAAAAAAGAATGGGATGTGTCTTTTCAGAAGACTTTCTGGGATACTTCATTTTCAGAAGTTCAAAAAATAGGTTATGATGTTTTTTGAATCAGTTAGAAATAAACATTCTACTTTGTTACTTCTGTTAATTTAAACATTATTTCTGTAGTCTCTTTCATCAATTCCAAAGTCACTTTGTGGAAAATAAAACTGATACATCAAGAATTGGCATGTTTTGCTCGTGAAAGTATATCTGGTTTCAACTCTTTGTAAAGAAATGGGAAATAAACTGAGTCCTGCATTACAGTAGTCCTGAGAAAGACACTACCTAAGCAGAAAAGCACATGAAGAACCTGTTTGGTATTGAGATGATAAAAATGAGAAACTTTAACAGAGAAGTGCTGAAAGATATGTATTATACTCAATAAAAGGAAACTACATTTGCATTTAAAAACTACACCTCCAGTGGCTGATTTATTCTGCCCACTGTAAGGAGCTCCATGGTATCTCTTGCATTATGAAAGTATGCATGCCACCTTTTATAAAGAAACAGATATAATATCAATTACTGAAACTAGATGATCTTAAAGGTCTCTTCCAACTCAAATCATTCTATGATTCTGTGATCAACCTTTTTGAGTTTAAAAAAGTAGTGGTAGAAATATTGACACAATTATGTATCATATATCAATATCTAAGTTATTAATTCCTCTAGCTACTGTGGTAATAGATGCTTAGTGTGTTAACTAATCCAAAATAAGGCTTTCTCATATGGTGGTGGTGGTGGTGGTGGTGGTGGTAGTAGTAGTAGTAGTAGTAGTAGTTTTATTAGTAGTAGTAATACATAGTTAAAAGATTCTGACTGAATTAACTTAGAAAGTCTTTATTTTAATGTATAAAGTTAGGGAAATGTCTCACGGAGGAAAAAGGCCAAAAAGTAACAGAATATTTTTAAAGAATAATTACATAAAAATGTGGACTAATTAAAGGCACTTATACAAAGCTAAATAGGTGCCATAGAGGTTAAATTATCTCCATTATAGGCAATACATAGCACAAATAAAGAGATAAGCTCTAAATGGAGATGCCAGAAGTCTGCCCACTAAAAGCTCAGATTAAAGGAAGTTATGAATAATAAAATCAGAGAACAATAGATCTAAAATAGTTCTCAGATTGCCACATAACATATCCCCTGGCCAAGTCATAATCAGCTTTGCTTGTATGATGTATACATTTCTATGCTGTTCTGAAAGAGCTCTAGTGCTGGATGCACCCTCTGATCTAGTTCAGAGATCTGTTATTGTTACCTTACAAAGTTTTTCTTTCCTCCTAGCCTGAAATCCTCTTGCTGCTGTTGAAATCAGCTGCTACCTGTCCTAGCCATTGTGGATACAAAGTACTTTCCTTCTTGCAGTAGCCTCCTGTGTGCCAAACAATTATGGGGACACGAGCAATTTCTATTGAACAAGACTTTTTGCACTCCAATCAAAGAGGTAAAAGTTTATTCATAGACTACAATAATTTAATTTAAAGAAGAAAAAGGTGAAAACAACATCATTATTTTAAAATTCTGGCAGGCAGGAATGGACACAGTAACAGGGTGATGTTATTTTAAAATCTTAATTCTAAGTATTTTTTTCCTTTTTAAGCAAAATGTTCCTAATGGAGCCATTGTTAAAATTAACCTTTGTATCCACACAATAAATCTATAGCAGCTTAGATGTGTGAGTGTAAATTCACTCTCCGTACCTTGGCTAATTGAACAAAGTCTTTAAGATAGATGTAACGTAAATCAACTGTAAACAGACATAAATTAATATTCAGTTAATCAGTCTGAAATTGAAATAAATGTGTTTAATGAGATAGTATGGGGTTAAAAAAAAAATAAGTTTGGTGCTAATTTGTTGCAATTTTTTGCTTGCAAATACAATATCTGTGTAGTCTGAATATCAGCATTCACCCCTTCTTAGTAATTCTGCCAGTTCTACCTTGAAATATATTTTATTCAAGCTCAGCTGTCAGCTTTCTTTCAAGTATAGCCTTCACATATAAGCAAATGTGTGTCAAGCAATTTAGGAATATGCCTGAAAGAAATATGATTTTCCCTTGTGAATCAATCAATCCTCTCTTCTTCCAATACTACCTATACAATTCTTATAAATGATGCCTTCACAATTCTGTTGGGAGGTTAAGTAAGTGAAATGTTAATGCATTTCTTACGTGAGAAAAAATACATGTAGATTCCCAGTGCTCTGTAATCGTAATGTTTCAAGATCATATTCATATCCTTGAAATGCTGTTTGCCTGAGATACTACAATGTATATTTCTTTTAAGAGATTAAAAAAGAGAGAGAGAAAAAAAAGGGGACAGAAACATAAATAGAATCAATGTCATTGTGTGAGAACCAATTTAATTAATTCACTGCAATTGGAACCTTGCGGAGGATTTACAAACAAAGGGGTGGGATTGCGATTAACATGTTCCCTTGTCCCTGAGCAAGCTTCCCCTTTGATCTTTTCAGATGACAGGAGATGTGTCTTAGGAATTAGAATGTAATGCAGTCATCAGCTGTGATTGATGGAGGGGTATCAGGGCTGAGCAGGAGAAAACTCTTCAGGCAAGCGTGTGCCACTGTATTTCGCTGCCCCTCCTCCTAGTTCTTTCATGAAAGGAACCTTTTTGGCTAAGTTCAACTTGTCATTAGCAATAGTATTACAGATGGATGTTTTTCTTTCTTAGCTATGATCTCTGGAAGCTGTGTTCAGTGTTAGGTGCCTCTTTCTTTTGACCTACTTTGGATTGCAGCTTTGCCTTTAATAAGAGCGCAACTCTCTTTTCACAGATTGATTGTCACTAATGTGCCTACAACCTAGGAAATAAAAGAAAAAAGTTCTTTGTAAATTTTCTCCCTCAAATCTGAACTACCTTGGTGGTAAAACACACAAGATACAAAATAGATTCTTATTTTTTTAAAGTAAAATAGCTCAAATTGGAAGTGATATAACTGTATTTGCACAAGCTAATTCGCTTTATCTCTTGTTTAAGAGTATTAGTACTGCTCCACAGAATGTTGTATCAAGAGTAAGTCAGTATTAATGACATCATGAAAAAAAAATTGTCCAGAAATTGCTTTCTCTGTATTCAACATGTGCAAAAAGATATGCCTCAAGTCTCTTTAACAGAACTCAGCTTCTTAGGTCAGCTGTGCCTCAGTCATTATTTAGTGTTTGAAAAGTGCCTCAAAGTACTTTTTATTATGAAATAATTCTCTTTTCCTAAATAATTTAAGCAATTTTCCACTTAGGTTTAGGGAGCAGACTAAAATTCTTTTAGTTTGAGATAAGAAGGAAAATAAACTCTGTTTTACAGAAAGTTGTCTAAGTAATTTATGCAATGATTATACAACTCCTACAGATCTAAAGTAGCTTTCCTTAAAGAAGTGTGGCTGAACAGGAACTGTAGCGAGAAGGAGGAATGTATTGAACCAGTTAGAGCTTTTAGGAGTAGCACGTGACTGTGCCACAAAGGGAGAACTCCCCTGTAATTGAAGAGACATTATGGTATTAGATCTTTCTGGGATTTAGCCTTCACTAACTAGTTTTTTATTAAACTCTAACAAAGTTCAAGGAGATTTCTCTCAGGTGGTGTATTACAACAGCATACAGCAGCCTTTTGTAGGCTAAATATAATTAGGGTTAGCAATTGCTAAGAGAATTGGAGGAAAAGCATCAGGAAAAAAAACACAAAAAAATATCAACAAAATTCATTTATATCTTAAGCTGTGTTCAAAGCTGTTTGTGTGAGTACAGATGAAAGTTTAAATATGTACTCACTATGGATAACATATATACATTATAACTAGTTAATTAAGCCATTATGCAAAAATGATGCAATAAGTAGTCATTAGAGAGACTCTCAATATGTTAACCTTTCCTTTTCTCTCAGTTTATTCTGTTAGTCTATTTATTATAGCTGAGAAAAGATGGAAAATAATGTGTGAAAATTAGATCAGGAATCACGGTTGCTTCTGAGTGTAGCATACCTCAGAATTATTTAAGTTGTTAAAAAAAAGTGACATCTTAATTGACAAGAAGTGAGCATCAGTTGTTTTCTGACTTCTCTGTAGCCTTTCAGACAAAGTTTTATTCAAGATGGAGGTTATTTTTCTTTCCGTTTTTTAAAAATGTTGGACAAGTGAAAACATTCCGTATGAAAAACCATTGTAGCTGATCCAAATGTTTTATATTATGGAGTAAATATACAGATTCCTCTCCCTACGCGTGTGTTATGTATTCATGGTGTGTTTGTTAATGAAGTTACTAATGTAAGTTAGAACAATGCATCTGATGATTCATTTGATGAAACATAATTTTTAAAAAATTAAAGGAAAATGAAGCTAACTGGGGATGAAGAATAAAGTGAACATAAACTTGACAAGGAGCAAGTTCAAGTCAGAAATACACGAAAGAATAAAGAATATGTTTGTTTCTCTGCAAGCCTTTTGAAAGCCCATGCTTCCAAATTAAGAGCCACTAAGATTGGTGGGGGTTTTTTGCTTGTTTGTTTTTTTTTTTTTTTCGTTTTTTTTTTTCTTTTAAGGTTGAATGAGAGTGGTCTAAAGCTGCAGACCTTCAGAAAGCAAACAATTTGTAATATATACATAGATTCCCTTGTCTTCCAAACCCAGGCAGCATACTACTGATATCTTTCCCAATCTGAGCAGTCAGATAGAGCTTTTAGACCTGAAAAGAAATATCTCATAGGAGAGGAATATCAGTAGTGAAATAAAACATCATAAAAGCCATTTGTTCTGTAGAACAAAAGACTGTTTTCCTGAGAACAGGAGAAATAAAAATAATAGAAATAAAAATAAACAATCAAAAAAAACATTCATGTTTCTTTATTTGCAACTTTAAATTACTTTTATCCCATGAGTGGTTTGACATGGTATCTTTTCAAGGCCATGGTCCTAGTGCTTTTGCAGTCTGCTTGTAGTTTTTCATTGAGATCTGATAAGAAAGCTGATTTTTTTTTCTTTTCCACTCTTTTTTTTTCCCTTCTGGATGTTCTAGCTCTGTCTATATCAAGAGAGTGGTATTTCTTATCTTGCAGTTGACTATATCTTCAGGGCTGTGGGAGTGTGTTATTCTCAGATTTACTTGTGTCTGATTCTGACATGCAGACATTCTGATTGGGTTGCGAGTACTGAAGTCTAGATGTGGTGTAGTATGCCTATCCTGCACATAGACTAAGTTGCTTTTTCTAGACTAGAAAGATTAATAAAGAAGAAAAATTTCCTTTTACTGGTGTTACATTCTTCTCTCAAATCTGTTTTTACCATGGCTTTACCACTTATTTCATCCTTATACCAGTGTAACCATACTGATAGATTTCATTATTTCTGCTGTAGAAATAATGGCACTTACAAAAGCAAAGTAAGAAATGTGTATCAGTAAAATAAAAAGTCCCAAGGACAGGATTGTCTATATAAAAAATTAACAATTTCCTCACAGTTTTATCTCAAGTGAACTATTCTTCTCCCAGAGTATGTCCATAACAGTCAATGATAGGCATGGTTGAGTAAGCTTCTACCATACAGTTTGGATGCAGCTGTATCAGATGGAATGCAGCTGCTTTATTCGGGTGATTGAAAAAGTTTAACTTGATAGTGAAACATCATATCAGGACAGGTGCTGTCAGAGACCAAAGAAAGAACCAAACAAGTGGAATCATTAATTAAGATCTTTGGTGGGAGCCATAGCGTTAAAAATTGTCCCACTCAAGCACTAGTACATACAAATCCTCCCTAGACAATGCAGAGAAAGCCTTTTTGGAGGTTAGGGAATAATTTAATTAGTTTCACGTAGAGACTTAGCATTTTGTCTAGGGTGGAGACCGTCATTGTTTCAACAATCTGATTAGATTTATTACTGATTTCTTCATGAAAAGGCAGCCAACACACCCATCAGTTATACACATTCTTGAGTGCCATCTACTGGCACTTTCCCTATTAAAATCAAGTTTCCGCATTTGCACATATATATATGTACTTATAAATGTGCACACACATATATGTACATACATGCATATACACACATATATAGATAAATACATATGTATATGCATATGTAGATATAAATGTATGTATATAACAGATTTGTAATAACCAGCTTACAATGAGCATTTGCCCATTTAAGAGCTCTGGCCTCATTGTAACTGTGCTTAGAAGTTAAAGTTAAATTAGCAGAATTAATGAAGACAGTTTTCCTGTGAGACTATATTCTATATTCCTAGCCAATTCCATGCCCCCTCCGACATATACAAAATTCACAACACTGAACTCTCAATCTCACAGCATCTTCTGTTCCTCTCCAAATTAGCTGAGTTATAATTGTTCTTTCCTCAGAGGGAATGATAATTTCTGTTCTTTACTCAAGTTTCCAGAGCTGGCAAAACTTTTAGAACATGCACATCTTTGAGCTGTCTCCTGTTCTTCTCAGACACAATGGACGTTGATCATTGAGGATGTAAATGTTACCAGACAAATCAGTGCTAAGTAGAGACATTGTAAAATTGTCTCTCATTTCACTTGGACTGTGCCCATTTTCATGCAGTTACTTTTAATTATTTCACTGCTCTAATTATAATTAAACATAAACTGCTAGCTAATATTTTTTGAAGGAGATTTAAAGATTATTTATTTTGCTTGATTTGGGGCTTTCAGGTAAATATTCAGGCATTGAGAAACATACTGTTGTCATTGGCATTGGGAACAATGGGTGAAAATGAGGACAGAATTTTGCTTATGACATTTCGGTTATTTTACTTTATACTTTGTCATTGCAAATGACATTCTCAGAGACTAAGCACAGTACAAGATTATCGTCTACAACAAATTTTTTCATAATGCAACATTAAAAAGATGGTGATTTTCTAAAGTCTATATTCAGGGTTAGTCTTTATCATCTATTTCTGTCCCACAGAAAATTCTTTGTCCTGTTTCATTCAGATAATGACAAATAAATATGAAAAAAGACATACGCTCTCCACACATGAGGTTGAATCACTACAAATCTGTGCTCTGTCCAGATGATGAAGTATAGCAGGAGACATTTACCAAAAACTACTAATTATGAACTATCAAGCAAAGTAACAATCATTTGTGTCTTTTCAGTGTGGTTCTGCCCTACTCCATGCATTTCACCCTTCTGACAATAAAGGATTGAGAAAAAAATTTCATGCATCCAATTCTCATTTTGTCCAAGATTCAGAACTGAGTCCAGAACTGAATCCGGAACAGTTATTAAATATCTGTAGAAATAACATTCAGAAGGAGAAAATACTTTTTTTCAGCAGTAACATGGTTACATTGGCTAAGCTGAAAAGTAAAACTTTGCCATGGAACCACAAATCTATCGAGAATGAAATCTATTGAGATGAATCAAGATCCTGACTTAAAACGATTTTCCCCCTTTTTCTTTCATTTTTTAAAAACAAACATAATAATAATACCAAAAACAAACAAACAAACAAAACCACCAACTTTCTACATATGAAGAATAACTTTCATTTGAAAATGTCACAGGAAAGAATAAAAAAGCAAGCATTTGCATTGTATAAAACGTACACACTAAGAGAAGTTACCTTAATTTAAGTTAATACAACATGGAAACGTAGCAATGTAGAGAAGAAAATTAAGGTAAGTATAAATCAGTTTATACTGATTTGTCAATCTGTCATTTGATTATTCTAGTTAAATTAAAGAATTAAAGATTTTTTTAAAAAAAATTAATGATCGGGTTTTTTTAGTCTCAGTTATTATCCATTTACTCCTTCTGATCTCTGCTTTTTATTTGTATTTTTTGCTTATTGATATGTTCTACTTCTTAATAACTAAAGACTCTACACATTTTTACAACACTTTTTAAAATAATCCTTACTATTTATATATATATATATGTATATATAAGCTAAAAATATATCTTTCTTTGATGGTTTTGTTTTTATATTAAATCTCTACTGATTTCAATTTTTATGAAATAATTGTTGTACAAACTTTGAATTGATTGGGTGTTTTAACACCTGGCTAGTTCAATATTGTTTTTAGGAGTTTTATTTTCCTAAAATAATCTGTTCTATCTTCAGAAATATGTTACCTTCTACATGTTGCCTTTAAATTAGTTCAAAATAGAATAGAAATGTAGTTTTACTGCTATCCAGCTTCTTTCCTTAATTTCTTTCCTATAGTTCAGGTGCTTGCCTTGCTCTATGTAAAGAACCAGAAACTACGAACAAGCAGTTGGGAAGCAGAGTTACCAGTGGTTTTCGATAAAGCTGCATTCATGTCACACAGAAATCCACTCCACTTATCCTTCAGAATAGCTGGTATTAGTCATACTCGAGGTCAGTGGAAACGCTATTGATTTTGACGAGTTTTGGACTAAGATCAAAAGAAACAGGAACTTTCAATCGGCTATTTTCACCCACTGCTGAACCACAAATAAAGAGCAATATCATGATTTAGTCCTTTAACCCTAACCTGACTTGATAAGATCAGATACTTTGTTAGAAGCAGTTTTTGGAGCAAAATATGTTAAAAATCTTAATATCTAAAGCACAGTTTCATGCATTATGATTTTGAAAATGTGAATACAGAGAAAGATTATCCCACAGTATATTTAAACAATTTGCCATTACTGTACAGAACAGAGACAATAACTGGGAGCTCTATAAATCTCTGTTGTCTAAGGTAACACTTTTTATTATAGCTCATTGTAGTCTCATAGATTTTCTCCACTGGTACTGTCATTATCTTTATTATTTCCTACAATTTTCTGTGTAAAGATGGTTTGTGCAAGATATTTGGCCAGTTTTGAAAGCAACCAAGACAAGAGGAGTGGAAGAATGTGCTGTAATAAGAACTAAAAAATGTTTGTTTGTTAAGATTTTTGAACAGCTTTAGTGCATCAAAAATGACATCAAAAAATAATTTTGCAGGTATATGTCTTTGAGTCTTCCCAGAAAAAAAAAAAAAAAAAAGGAGAGAAAATCCAAGAATAAATAATATAAATTCATGCTGTGCTATTTGAGAAATATCTGATCCTGTAGTTAAAGACTGCAATAATGAACACAAGCAGAGACAATGTTAAAGTTACGTGTTTCACAGAGCAAACTGAATACTTGGCACATCTATTTAGGAAACAGCATTATACATAAGGAATGAATTATTTGACTAGCAATAGAACTGATCCAAGAAAAAAAACTAAGCACTGGGAGGTGGGGGTGACAATTTCAGGAGCAAATATTCAAGTTATTAGTAGAATATGTTATTTACCTAATAATAAGATACTATAAAGAAAGTTCAATTTAAACTAAATGCTGCCAAATTATCTATATCTTACATCATTTCTATAAAATGGAATAAAAAATAAGGGGATAGTTTATATTTCTGGTCATCCCTAAAGCCTTCTCTGTAAGATGATATAAATAGATGCCTTTTGTAATATTCCCAAATGAAAAGATTTCTTTTTCCTTCCTTTCTTTCTTCCTTTTTTTTTTTTTTTTTTTTATAAATTCCAATTCAATTCACATTTTGTCTTTGAAGTTTACTCTCTGCCTCTAATTACCTTTGATGGTAGACTGGTAAGACTCCCTCCACAGAACAGCTCAGATACTTAGGCTAATATATCTTAAGTGAGAAATCTTCTGTTTGAAGCACCATTTTAAACTGGAAGGACGCATCACGTTGACATGCACTCAATAATAACATTATAATAACATTTCATAGCTTTTTAGCTTTTTACTAATCTGGTAAGTGACTTTTTCTTTTTTTTTTTTCTCTGGAAACAGCTGCCCATTTCTGTTCATGTACTGTTTCTGCCAATGCTGTGATGTCTTTATTTAGGGAATTGTAAAGAATTGCTTGGAGTCTTCTGCAGTTTCAAAAAACTAGCCATCGAAGGGGAGGAGGATAAAATCTATTCAGAAGATGCATGACAGCTTTTCATCTGGGGATCATACAGAAGGATGCTTCAATCCATAAAAATCCTTCAGTGTTGTTTGCTCCTCACAATTCACAAGGGCCAATCATTCTTAAAAAGAAAAAATACTCTTAAAACTGTGAAGTCAGCTGAATCCTCCAATCCTCATTTAGCCAAACTAATATTCTTTTCAGTTCTTAATATTTTACACAGTAAGGCATGCAGAGTTAGCTCCTTAAAGAAACAGATTGTTCTTCCAGATCCTCCCATCCTTCAAGAAGCAATGTAAGGCTGAGTCAAATCAGCTCTTGCAATTTTGTTTCAGGAAGAAGCTATTTGAATTGCATTTGTTGACAGTGATTTTTTTTAAAAACAGAATGCTATTAAAAGGGAAAAAAAAAATGCAGAGAAATGTGATCATTATTAAATAAACTGTCATCCTATTTAACTGAATAGAGCAATTTAAATGTCACCAAAATTAGCTGTTTGGAGTTTATTTTTTAAATTATAATTTGTTAATTAACGATTAATGTGTGCCTTTAAGACATAGACCACTGCAGGAGGCACTGGCAAGGCCTTTTGCCTCAGCAGGGGTGCTAGGCAATAATTAACACAGAATAAGCAACTGGGACAGATTCAGCTGGTTAGGATTTAACTTGGTATTTTCTGTAGTATAAAAACTATAACTTTGAAATGGAAATAGGTTACAGAAGTATTTTTCAGCTGGTAGAGAAAGGATAGGGTTGGAATACACGAGGTTACTGGTCAATTGTTGTCCCTGGGGACTGAAATGAAGCGGTAACACTGGAGATTCTTGAGTAATAGACATGTGGAGTGAGCCATCAATCAGATCAGCTCCTACGAAGTATACCATGCATTGAAAAATCAGCAATGATGTTATTTATCAAAACAAATGTTTCAAACATAAATAAAGTGAGCAAGGGCTGTACTTACAAGACAGAAGTAAGGGAGCTATAATGTCTATGATTCCTACTTACTTCCAGGTGTCCCAAACAGCTGATGTCTGGCTGAAATAACTCAGCCACTGAAAGTTTCAGTTTCTGTTTCAAATCAGCTAATTACTTATGAACAAATGTAAAACCAATATGATCGTGTTACAGCCTACTGAAATAAATTACTCAGTTATTATTGTTATCAAGTCGATTACTTTGTGTCATATGTGTCAATCTCCCTTATTAGTGCTGTGAAACAATTGAGAAGTCTCATAGCTTCTTTAGGTGTCAGCCCCTAAATTACAGATTATTATCTGACTCAGTGCCAACCATTTTATTTAGGTGCTGCTTAAAGAGTTGATTTGGAAAGTGTAACTTAATGAATCACCTTGAATCCTATTTTAAATTTTAGCTTGATTATTTGTTTTTCTTCATTTGATGAAGTGGCATAAATAGAGTCACCTGCTAAGAAATTCTCTTTTGAATGGTTTAATTTCCTTCTTTCACTCCTTCTCCAACTCCTCCTTTGAAAGATAAGACTTTTTTCAAGGGTAGTTTGAAAGTCTGTGACCATATTTTCCCAATCAACTTTCTTAAGGTACTTGATTGTTCACATTGGAGGATTGCTTTTGCAAAATAGGAATACTTCCCTCTCAAGTTACTTTGTAGGGTTTGCACCTATGCAGTTTAATATGTTCAATGAATTCAAAATGGGGAAAACACTGAAAAGGAGTTTTGAATAGGAAATCACACAATGTTTTCTATTCAAAGGGATGCGGAGAGGCAAAGGAAGGCTAAATCCAAATACACACCACTGCTCAGACTAGGAAAAGAAGGGCTAGAAAAAGTACTGAAATGTGAAAAGTCTGTTTCAGGTGAAAGCCTTTGAAATGTTGTATTTTCAAGTATTTCATCTTGGCTAAAAACATTTTTATTTCTGAAAAGCCCAATCAGGGGCAGTGTATGCTACACTGGGCCCATGGGAGCCTGTACAGGAACATAATCTGCTCAACTAGGGAAAGAAGTTGCTGGAGAACAGCATAAAAGGACCAGTGCCACCTCTAACTATCTCATCCTTGCATATAACTTTGAGTTCAACTAATTCTGTACTTCTGTAAGGTTAAAAAGCATATTTTAAATGCAAATATTTTTACTGAATCAGTCAGATACTTAGTTTCTGAATTAGTTTCTTTACCTAATAAGCCTCATAAAGGCACATTTTAGTCATAGAGGAAAAGAAGATTTAGACACATTGTGTTTTTGTACATCTTTTGTACATTTTTGTGCCTTTATTCCTCATTGCTGGTTTTATAAGGAAGAATATGTATCTGCTTAAATATTTAATTCATTCGCAATTATGCTGCTCTTATTGTAAATCTGTTAGTCTTCTGGAAACTGTCATTTCTGAGTTCACAAACTTAACTAAAAAAAAGCTGGACCTACAGATTGATATCAAGAATATAAGAGATTTTTATAATTAATGCCAAATTTATTGAAGAGATCTTCAACTTCAGGGTTTAAGTCTTCTCTGATATCAAAGATCAGGATGACATCTAACTGTAACTGTAGATTTTTCTACAATCTCCTGCTGTGAACTTCTTAGAACTTTTTTTTTCTGAAACACTTTGAACTGGCCATGATAAGAGACAGGCTATCAAATCTGACAGATTTCACATTTGGTATATCACGGTAATTTCCTTTTTCCTGGGAATACTTAAAAATCTATTTTAACTTTGAGGACGTTTGGCCAAGCAAAGAATCTCCTTTCCAATCACTCAGCTCTCTTAAATCCTGGGTAGTTTAAGCTCCAAACTTTGTTCGAAGGATTATTTTTTTTAATTTTGGTTATACAATGAGTATTTCATGATCTGTATTCACTGTACAATCATAGAAAAATTTTAATCCTAAATAAGATGTTGAATAATAATTAAAACTACTGAAGTCTTGATTAAGGGTGTTCAGGGATTAGAACTGAGAATTAGGATGGCTGTTGGGCCCAGGGGTAAATTCAAGGACTTCAAACACCTTTTCAAGGAAAAAAAAAGAAAGAAAGAATAAAAGAAAACACATCTCAAACAAATCAAAATGAAGCATGTTTTCAAAGTGATTAAGAAATATATTGGACTGAGGATTTTCTCCAGGAAGCAGTCTAAAAACACCACATAAAAACAACAGAATGTACTTTCCGAGCTTCTCAGAGAGTTCGGTGTGTATCATGGGGGACACAATCTGATTAGTTTCAGAGGGAATGTTAAATGCCCAGACTACTAAATGAAAGTGTGTTTTGTTTTGGTTTTAATAATATTTAATAAATAAGTGGAGTAAAAGGAAAACTTTGAGGAGAAAGAACAGATCAGGAAATGATGGCTGAATTTTACTTCCCATCATAACTGTGACCTGTTTATAAAGTAAGACTTTATTTTCAAACTAGTATTATATTATTATGTATCTAATACTTTTAATTTTTTTTTTTTCATGAAGTTTCATTATAAAATACATTGGAAAAAGAACAAAACAAAACAAAACTGAAACTATAATCTGAATCAATTAGGGGATATTTTGTGCAATATGTATATATGAGGGCTGCTCCAAAAGTATGCTTCCTATATTATTATGTTGTCCCACAACATCAGAGGCAGATGTTGGTGGTCTGACAGTATAGACTGAACCTCTCTGCCAATCTTCCATTCCATTTTGTTGCTGGGTGACAGATGGCAGCAGAGGGGCAGTCTGACACAACAATGTCTGATGTGGAAGTGCATATGAAGCAAAGGTGTGCCAATGAATTCCTTCATGAGGAAAAAATGTCACTGGCTGACGTTCACTGACACTCGCTAAATGCTTATGGAGACCAAACAGTGAGTGCGAGCACAGTGAGGTAGTAGGTGATGTATTTCAGCAGTGGCCAATGTGACAATGATCACTTCCACTGGTACACATTTTTACAAGTGATACATGTAGCCTCTTGTTCATCATAGGTGAAAATGCATAGCTAATGGTGACTATGTTTATTTATTTTTATTTTTGTTTTTATTTTTATTTTTATTTATTTATTTATTTATTTATTTTTGTAGTTGAGAATTTGCTTTATCAGACAGTGCTGTTATGCTCTTTGTATCTGTTGTAGTTTCTAAGGAAATAAGTAGGAAGAATTACTTTCAAAGTGACCTATATATTTTACTTTTTATTGCAGCTCTTTCCAATTCTTCCTCATTGTACAGACCATTGGATTATTTCAATAGTTTTCATTTCCACTTCATGAGTAGATGTCTCTGAATGTGCAGAACAGGACACAAATATGTGAAGCTTTGAAAAAATTGTTTCCAAAATATCAGCACCATCTATGTTTTAAAATGAAGCTTGATAGGAACATTCTGTGCTGGTACCAACAGATATCGCTCTACTGACTTCAACAATGTTAGAATATCTCTACCAGACAAGTTTCATTTAAACATCTAAGCTCTCTTCAGATTACACATGTGATAATGGACATATCTTTGCTCACTTCCTACCAGAAACAGGCCAACAAGTGATTCCCTAACAGAAGATGTACTACTCTGACACATCTGAGGTTGTCAGGCTCTTTCAAGCATCTAGTTGGAAAATGTGGCAGACAAAGCCTCCTGATTTCCTGTACATAAATTTACCTGCAAGTCAAAATAAATAAGACTTTGAAATCAAACTGGATGAGGAACTGGTTATGAGATCATACCCAGAGAGTGGTGATCAATGTCTTAATGTCCAGATGGAGATCAGTGATGAGTGGCGTCCCTTAGGGGTCCGTACTGGGACTGGTGCTCTTTAACATCTTCATCAATGACATTGACAGTGGGATTGAGTGCACCCTCAACAAGTTTATGGATGACACCAAGCTGTGTGATGCAGTCAACATGCCTGAGAGATGGGATGCCATCCAGAAGGACTAAACAGGCTTGAGCAGTGGGCCCAGGTGAAACTCAAGAGGTTCAACAAAGCCAAGTGCAAGGTCTTGCACCTGGGTTGTGGCAACCTCTGCTATTGGTACAAGGAGGGGGGGATGTAAGAACAGAGCACAGCCCTGCCGAAAATGACATGGGGATACTGATGAACAGCAAGCTGGACATGAGCCAGCAATGTGCCCTTGCAGCCCAGAAAGCCACGTATCCTGGGCTTCATCAAAAGAAGCGTGGCCAGCAGGTCAAGGGAGGTGATCCTGCCATCTAATCTATGCTGATGATACCTCACCTGGAGTACTCCATCTGGATGTGGAGTTCTCAGTACAGGAGAGACATGGACCCACTGAAGCGTGTCCAGAGGAGGGCCACAAAAATGATCCAAGGGATGGAACACCTTTCCTATGAGGACCAGTGGAGAGAACTGGAGCTGTTCAGCTTGGAGAAGAGAAGGCTCTGGGGAGACCTGAGAGAGGCCTTTCAGTATCTAAAGGGGTATGTAAGAGGGAAGGGGACAGACTTTTTAAGATTGGATATAAAGAAAATGTTTTCTTACAATAAGGGTAGTGAGGAACTGGAACAAGTTCCCCAGAGAGGTGATAGAAGACCTGTCCTTGCAGACATTCAAGGTCAGTCTGGATCAGTCTCTGAGCAACCTGATCTAACTGCAGACTACCCTCTTCATTGAAGGAGAGTTGAACTAGATGACTTTTAAGGGTCTCCTCCAACTCAAATGATTCTATTATTCTATGATGATGAAAATGTTACTTTCATATTTTCTGCAATTTGGTACAAACTATTCTATATTTCTGTATAACTGTATATTAAAAGCCCCCTGAGTAGACAACTGAAACTTTATGCAAGTAGGTGATGAAAATAACTCATAAAATCTATTAATTTGCCACTAGTAAAACATTAATTTTCCATATGAGTAGAAACAGAAAATCTTTCCGAAAATTGCTATTTTTCTAATACTTTCCCTTTTTTTTTTTTTTTTTTTAATTCTAACTGCAAGAAAAAATGGAAAGGTTAAGATTTCTGATTAGAAAACAATTTTGATTTGATCAAAAAGTGTTACTGGAGTAGAAATAATATGAATGTGATTTGGACGTATTGTATTTTCTGAGCTACAAATCGAAATATGATTTAATTTCAAAGAATTGGTTTTAAATGAAAATGTGAATTAGTCAATATAAAATGTAAATATAGAATATTTTTACATTAAAAATAAGTTTTGACTTAAAAAAGAAATTGTCAGAAGATGGTGGGTTTTTTTAGTGGGCTTATTTTGCTCTTTTAAAACACTTAACTAAATCAAAATATATTAAAGGAACATATTTAAGGAAAAACAAACAAAAACTAAATCCAATTTATATAAATCATCTAATTGATCATGATTTAATTTAACTGTATGATGTACAGCACAACTTTTTAAGTAGTGCAAGCTTAACCTCTGCTTTGAACATCTGTAATATAATTTAGTGAGACGTGGCTAGCACTGACTGATAATTGCCTTTGCATGTTATTCTGGGAAGGAATTAGCCTGCCAATCAGCCAGAAACTAACTACAATTATTTTCAGTGATCTCACTGACACTGTATACTCTTTACTGAGGAAGGAGATAGAGTCACTGCCCACATTCCATGATGATAGGAAAGCATATATCCAAAGCACAAAGATAATTCCTCCACTTTTTCAGTCAGCAACAAAAGGAAATGCTGCAGTATAAGGCAGGATGGTGCCAAACCAGAGGATACATGTTACTAAGCACTGCTAATTATGCCTCACATACGCAAAGGGGGAATGACAGTATCATCATGAGCGACAGCTGATACTAAAACTCCCTGCAGAAAGACACAGGCTTAAATGATGTTCCACAGACAGTTGAAGAAGTAAAACAGGCCCTGTGGTTTGAAATTAAAATTCAGCAGAATTCTGTATCATCTGAGATGCCTGAAGTTTCCTGAGACTGAAAAGAGGGTGGATCAGGCACCATGACAGCTCCTTTAGGCAGCACCCCAGGCCTGTATCCTCTATAAACCCTGCAACTTTTATGAATAATGTATTATTTGTCATTATTCCATCTAGCACTACATGTGTTTTTAAATACTAGTCTTGTAATTATTTGTTCCTCTGCACTTCACCAGCCCAGACAATTTAATCTGTGTTCTTTAACATGCTGAGAAGTAGATGTTTATTGTGAAAGATTTAAAACAATTGATGACAGTTTTATAAAGCAATTATCAGAAAATTATTATTTGTGTGAACGTATTACTGTCTCCTGTCTGATGGCTTAATTCTGGATGCATACATACGTCCTTCTGTGTCTCCTGTGAAATCAGCTATTATGCATGTGTAGTGACAAGTACGTGCAGATGGCAGATTACAAACATTCTGTAATTTACTTCTGTGTGTCCCTTGTGAAAGTGTACATTTCTGAATTCTCAGATTCTCTGGTCTAATGAGAGCCAAGCGTGTTTTCCACAGATTGCACTCTGTTTTTTTTTAATGCCATAAACTGTAAGAAGTATCTTTTGAATATTTCCAGAGAAAGTTGTATACCTGATCTTAAGCTTTTAAAAGAAGATGAAGAGACTTTGTCTACAGACAAAATTAATAAATAAAGAGAGGACTGGACCTTCAGCTTGTTTCAGACAAATATTCCAAGGCTCACAGGGTTTTAATTCATGATTTAAGTTCTTATCCAAATTCATCTAAATTACTTGAAGCTCTGAAGCTTTTCAACTGTCATAAGAATAGGATTTTTCATGAAACACTATGTGTTCCCTCTCACGTAATAACAGAATTACACAGAAAGAGAAGCAAAATATTAAGGAAGAAAACTGATGAAAAATAATATAAAATGGAAAGCTCAGCAGAGACTTTGTATCTACTGCAGTCTGTAGGTTTAGGCCAAAAAGAAAAAAAATGCAAATTTATATAAGTTTTGTAACAGATCATTTAACTCTCTTATTTTCCTCTTATTATAATGAATGTAATTCATATACTATTTCTGAGTTTCAAAACACCTTACTAAAATATTTGAAACAGTATCTAAAGTCTTCCATAAGTACAATTTACTTGCTTGCTAGAATGTATTTAATTTTACATTATCTATTGCTTTGCTTATGGATGGAGAAATTTAAATTAAGTACTATTTTTTATTTTTCAAATTAACATGGTAAATGCAAAAGGATAAACTGCTCCATATGCAGGAATATATCATACCCAAAGGGGCACATTTCCTCAAGTTCAAAGGAAGATTAATGCTCTTGTTAGGATGCAAATTACACTTCCAGCGTCGATATGAAGAATTGCTGTAAAAGACGTACTGTAAACATATATAACTTTGACACTACATAATACTTTTGTGTAATTAATTTAAAATGTATATTTTCCTCTGTAAAGTCCTCCAATAGGATGCACACATTTTTTCTCGGTGTGTCTACCCTATCCATCCTGCCTCTGTCCCAACCCCACCCCCCCCATCCCCCCCGGAAAAAAAAGATTCAATGTTTCTCAGATACATGACAGTTGAAATATAACATAGAAATTCACTTTTATCTGAGTATAGAATCCTGTAGGAAAATATATATATAACTCTCTATTTCATACCTTTCAATCTGCTTTTACTTCAACATGCACTAAATTTTAGGTGTGTTAATATTTTTGTTAGTTATTTATTTGAGTACATTTGATGTTTTTGAATTTCCACAGAGATGAAATGTTCTTCTTAAGGATTTTTAAAACATTTTGGTAAACAAAATAAAGCATTTGTCACATATGCAACCATTTGCATTGATAAATTTTAAATATAACCTCAGTTAAAACATTTCTTTTTCCTCTAATGTAAGTAGTATTAACTCTTCAAGCTGAGTAGCCTATCACCATAAGTGTACGATGTCATACAAAATGAAGCTTCACGGAATCAAAGAATGGCTGAGGTTTTAAGGGACCTCTGGGTCCAAGCGGCCCAATCCCTGCCCAAGCAGGAACACCAGAGCAGGGTGCCCAGGTCCAAGGAGATCTCCAAGGAAGAGATTCCACAGCCTTTCTGAGCAACCTGGGCCAGCTGGCACAAAAGCCTCCTATGTTTCCATTTGTACCCATTGCATCTTGTCCTAGCACTGGGCACAACTGAAAAGAGCCTGGCTCTATCTCCTTCGCACCCTCCCCCCTGGTATTTACAGACACTGATGTGATCTCCCTCTGAGCTTTCCCTTTTCCAGGATGAACCGTCCCAGTTCTCCCAACCTCTTCTCACCAAGTAGATGAATCAGTCCCTTCACCATCTTGCTGTCCCTTAGTTGGACTCTTCTCCGTACATCACTGTTGTACTGGGGAGCCTAGAACAATACACTGTACTCCATGTGTGTTCTCACCACTGCTGAACTTGATGGCAGTGTGAAGATGAAGTGAAATAAGGAATCTGAAAGTTTTGTTGGAATGTGATCCAAATCCAGGCTAATTGGACTGAAATATTTTATGCCTGATGTTTACAGTAAGAGCAAAGGAAAAGCCTGAGGCATGGAAAGAAAGGAAAAAATACCTGAGTCTTCTGGAAACCTTGGAGCAGCAGTAAGTGTAAAAAAAAATGTCGCTGTCTAAGCAACATAACCAAACTTAGGAGCAAGGTGAGCATTAGCTGTGGGAGTTACTAGTTTTAAGGATGAGAGACTATTAGAGTTTCAGATGATTCAGAAGCACACAGAATAGGTCTGCAACTTGAACTACCATACATCATAATCTCAGCAAAGATGCAAATAGAGCTGGAAAAGGGAGTGAAAATGTGTCTATGAGGATGAAGGCAGAGGTATGCAGAGGAAGAGTATAGGATGTCATAGATGTAGAGATTATTCTCAATAGTATTAGCTCTGAATGATGTTTGGGGGAAGTAGTTTAGTAGCAGTATATATTTATACCCTATTTAGGAAAATCATAAATATTGAAAGTAGCAGAACACAGGAGGTGCCCTTCTAGCCCTGTCAGGTTCATGTATACAACAAATCTGCATCTGTCATCTGCCTGAATGATGGTTAGGGCTGCAGGCTACCTATGAGGCCATTATCTAAGCTCTGGCCAGAGGCTAAGCAGCAGGAAAATAACTCTTCCTGGTATGTATGGGTCTTGCTTAGTTCTGGAGTTCACTGTTAAACAACAAAACAGAGCAGAACAAGTCTTTTGCTCTGTAATACTCAAATCCACTGTGACACATCCTGGTAAGTTACCGTTACTACGATATTGCATCTGTACAGTTTAAACAAGAAGCAGTTTTAGGAATATGTCCACACCCAGCCATATCTACCCTTTCAGAGTGGCTTTTACAAAATTACTGACCTGAAAAGTAGCTCCCTGACAACCAGCACGTTCAGAGGAAATGCAGCTTTGCCAAACTGACTTGGCCTCTAAGCAATACATTACATATAACACAATGCTGAAAAAGGAGCCAAAAATGGGTCAGGAAATGTTTGTTTTAGACACTAGCAGTGTAAACAGTCATGTTGAAAGTAACAGAGCTATTGCACTGTGTAAAGTTTTATTAGACTTAATCTCTCATTAAAGCTAGTTCCTTTACAGCTCAGGAGTAAAGAATTATTTTCTAAGCACTCCAGTTCAATATAAAATAGAAGCACAATTTCCAGATATTCTAATTCTTGGGAAATAAGCACATGAGAATAATGAGAAGAAGAAAAAAAAACAGGATACTATATCCACTATTTAAAAGTGACAAATTATTTTAAAGCTACAGACAAAAAAAGTGTTGGATTGAAGAAAAATATTTTAAAATATTGTTATGCCAAAAACTTTATCAAGATGTACAATGGAAGAGAAAAAAAAAAAGTGTGGTTTTCCAAGGAAGGATTTACTGTGTTTGTTTTGGAAAAATGAATTACACTAGCAGGAAACAAATTTTACTAAGTCTGACTTACATGATCATTTTCAAATCAAAGTTTGATACATGACTGCAGTGAAGTCAGTAGACCGGCACATAGTACATGCATTCCATGAATAGAGGTCATCATCTCTGAAGACCGCTGCATCCATCCCCTACAAACCAGATGTTCCTCTCTTCAGTTCCTCTGCAGAGACCCTAAGAGCATGATCTGGCTTCCCAAAAATAGATATCTCTCATTTTCAGAAACTAGGAAATTAACTGAAAATATTGCATGTTTTCTTTTATCTTATATTACAGTTTCTTACCTGCAAAGACAGAGAGAAGAGGTCATTACTTCGTGGTGAGAATATCTGGATGTGGGGAGAGCAGGTCTGAGCTCTGCCCTGACTTCAGGGTCAGCAATGACATAAAGGCTTCTGAGCAGTTATCCCTTGAGCAATGTAGTAGTCACAGAGCCAGGTAAATGGGAGTCTGGTGGTAAATTAGTGGTCAGGACACTTGTTCACACTTAAGAAAGATACAATTGCAGGATTCTGTCATTTTTTTTTTTTTAATCTTCTATTGAATGCATTCACATTCCTGAGAGAAGGGATCACATCTGCATTTCTCTCTTTTTTTTTCAAATTTGTGCTCCTTGCCTCTTATCCTGTCAGTGGACACTACTGAAAAGAGTCTGACTCTCCTTTCTTCATTCCCTCCCATTGGGTACTTACAGACATTGATAATACCTTCTCTGAGCCTACTCTTCTTCAGGCAGAGACTCCCAGCTCTCTGCGTCTCCTCACAGTAGAGGTGCTACAGTCCCTTCATCATCTGAGTGGCCCTATGTTGGACTCCTTCCAGGATATCCATGTCTCTCTTTTACTCTTTAAGGATGCCTTTCTGAAAGCACAAGAGTTCTCTATTCCCCAGTGTAAGAATTCAAGCAGAGTAGACAGGAAACCAGCATAGCTGAGCGAGGACGCACTGGTCAAACTGAGAGATTAGAAATGCATGAAAAATGAGAAATTACTTCTATGATGGAGTGACAGCATCAATGGACAAACGAATGGCAACTCATGCTGTTCACCTGGACTTGTGCAAGGCCTTTGACGTGGTCCCACACCACCTCCTTATCTCTAAGTTGGAGATATGTGTATCTGAAGAATGGACTGTTTGATGGATAAAGAAGTGATTGGATGGTAGCAGCTGGTGGGTTGTGGTCCGATTGGAGACCAGTCACAGATAGTGCAGCCTGGAAGGCCAGCAGTATCCTGGGCTGCATCAAAAGAGAGATGGCCAGAAGGGCAAGGGAGGTGATTGTCCCTCTCTAGTCTTGCCCCATCTAGAGTACTGCGTCCCCCCAGCAAAAGAAAAATGCGAAACTGTTGGAGAGGGTCACCATGAGGGCCATAAAGATGGTCAGAGAGCTGGATCACCTCTCCTACTAAGAAAGGGAGCTGGGCTTTTTCAGCCCAGAGAAGGTTCCAGAGTGACATCGGCCTTCCAGTAGTTGAAGAGAGCTTATAAACATCAAGGAGAGTGACTTTTTACATGGTCTCAAACTGATAGGACAAGGGAAAATGGTTTTAAACAAAAATAAGGGAGATTTAGATATTAGATATTTGGAGGAAATTTTTAACTCAGAGGATTGAGAGGCTCTGGGAAAGGCTGCCCAGAGAAGTTGTAGATGTCCCATCCCTGGAGGCCTTCAAGGTCAAGTTAGATAGGAGCCTGGGCAGCCTGATCTAGTGACTGGCAATATTGTCCACAAGAGGGCAACTGGAATGATGAAAGCTGCTCCAAAACTAATGCCTACTATATTATTATGTTGGCCCACAACTTCAGAGGCAGACATTAATGGTATGGCAGTAGACATTGAATCTCCTCACCAGTATTCCATTAAGTTTTGCTGCTATGTGACAGACTGCAGCAGAGGGGCAGCCTGACACAATGGCATCTGACATGGAAGTGTGTAAGAAGCAAAGATGCATCACTGAATTCCTCCATGCAGAAAACACTGCACCCACTGACATTTATTGATGTTTGCTGAACATTTATGGAGACCAAACAGTGGATGTGAGCACAGTGAGGTGGTTGGTGGTATGTTTCAGCAGTGGCCAGTGTGACAGTGGGTCACTTCCACTGGTGCAGATTTTTACAACTGATGCTCTTGTTCATCATAGGTGAAAATGCATAGCTAATGGTGCCTATGTGGAAAATATATATATATATACATATATATATACACTTCTTTGACTTTTTTATTTATTTATTTATTTATTTATTTATTTATTTATTTATTTATTTATTTATTTTTGTAGCTGTGAATTTACTCTATCAGACAGTGTTATTAGGTACTTTGTATCTGTTGTTATTTCCATGGAAACAAATAGGAGGCATTACTTTTGGAGCTACCTACATAAACTCAGGAGTGGGAACAGAAAAATGTGTAGAAAATTAATTTTTTTTCCAGTACTGTTTTGAATTACATAGAAAGTTTTATCTAGGAGAAAAACAATCAAACAAACAAAATACAAGCAAGTAAATTTTCAAAAGACAGAACATCAGGTGGTATAAATCATGAACAATTCACTGTCTTCCATGATTTCTACTTGTTGGGAACCAGTCTCAAAGTCATTAGGTCAACTCTGGTAAATTTTGGAAGGAAAACTCCCAGAGCCTGGAAACAAAGTGAGAAAGCCTTGTATATCCTCTTCCTATGAATGATTAACAGTTTCAAACTCTGCAGTTTGAACTGTCACAACTGTAGCCATACTACTTTCGTTTCCTTTAGACAAC
>JANHGO010004382.1:0-25131 GCA_024606505.1 Aquila spilogaster | reverse complement strand
TTTCTTTTCTTTTCTTTTCTTTTCTTTTCTTTTCTTTTCTTTTCTTTTCTTTTCTTTTCTTTTCTTTTCTTTTTCCTTTAAACTTGGGCTAAAGTCCAGAACTTTAAAAATTCATAGGAAATTTCATTTTTCTTCAAAAAATTTCAGCCAATTCACAGATGGTCCTGGAACAGTGCTGAGATATTCCAGTGGCAGTTCCCACTGCAAGAAACATTCTTCAACAGGAATTGTTAATAAAATAATAAATACAAAAATTAACTTGGACTATGATTGCCTTAATCTAAGAAAACTTGAAGGGAATGAAGTTTTCTACTATATTCAAGACAGAGAAGTCAGCTGTAACTAGTCTCATCTGTGAGAGTTACAACACCTATAATTCTATATTTCAATCCTCTTTGTGTATATCTTGCATGTGTGAATGATTGGTAGCAATAATACAAGCAAGAAATGCATGCAATATGTGCTATGGAATATAGGTATCTCTATAGCAAGATGAATATCCCTATCATACTTAAATTCAACAAGACGGGTAGAAAACCTTCACATCAAAAATACTTAATAATGACATGTTTTCCTCTGGCATCTTCCCGGGAGAGAGAGAACTTGGCACATGCTCAGACTAAGACAGAGAGATTCAGATCAAACTCAGTTTAAAGTTTTGCATTAACAGACGTTTTCAGGTTTAGTTACAAAGTGAGTCCCAAAGTCCCACTTGACACTGGCCCAAACAGAGGACAAACCTGTCTTCGTGTATAGGTCTGGATAATCTGGCTGAAGTGATATCTCAAGAGCAGAAAAGATCTCTTCACGTTGAAACAATGCCAAATGTTTTATATTTATCTAACTTAAAGCAGGCATACTCTAATTTACCTGACTAGTAGAGCCTGATTTTAAATTCAGGAGGGACTATTTGTGACTAATACTTAACACCTCAGCAAACCACATACTTTGTGATTGGTCTTCATTGATAGGCAACACTCTTAAAATCTGATTCTATTTTACTTATGATATACTAATATATAAATAGTTATCCAATTTATTTTGATTGCATTGCTTTTTTCCTCCTTACTTATATTTTTCCCTCCTGAATAACAGGTGCCTATATGACAAAGAGTTTCTTAAAGGTCATATATGAAGAAAACTTGTCTGCAGAGGTAACCAAAGAAGTTATATTTTAAACTTCAGAATGAGAAGGGTCCAGCCTAAGACAAGGGGGTCCAGCCTAAGTCCAGCCTAAGACTAGAAGGTTAAGGGGAATAGCCAGAGGCATTATATTGAGCACTGACAGGTATGTGTGGGGTCTCAAACACAAGAAAAGCGGACTGTATTGTAACTCAAAAGTGAGGTGAATTTGAGCAGAGCCAGTTGCTTACTAACATCCTCAATTAGATCCTTCAGAAGCAGCAGATTAATAAGTTTTGTAAAATAGAAGGGGAAATGCTTTAAACACATCCATTGAATTCAGTTTATGGTAAGGTTTGCTCACAGGCTTGTGCCTCAAGAGAAGTTAGAGTTCTTTGAAAGCTGAGAGAGCATCTTTGTTTTCTTTATGCTTCCTCTGCCAAGAGTCAACAAAAGCTCAGCTAAAATGAAGCAGCCAAAATGCCATTCTGTGTGACTGAGAGGTGAGGAGATTTGCACTTTGAATAGTAATGAGGTACAGACTCTATTCCTAATTGAAGGCATCAGTCCCTCCCAAGATGTTTTTATTGCTCATAAACAACAAAAGACCCTTCATGTTTACATCAGCATTTTCAGAAGATATAAGTTAAGACAAAAGCTATATAAGATTTATACATATTATCTCCTAGTTTCTAAAGTCCTCCAAATATTTCCTGTTTAGTCTGTCTCCTGATGAATCTAAGATCATGTTAGTCCCTATGTGCTAACAGTGCTGTTGATTAAAGAAACCATATTACTGATAACATTTAACTGCAGCAGAAATTGCAGATTCTGAAATTCCAGTCAGACCAGCTTCCTAAGTCAATTAGATTTGCAGGGCCAAATTTCTATTGGATATCTTCTGTACACTTTATCTCAGGTGGCATTTGCTTAGATGTTAGATTGAAGTGTCAGATTTTGAATTTGATCTGCAACAAATTAGTTCCAGTTTCCTTCCATCCCTTAATCCTATCCCAGCCTTTTTACCCTGCTAAAAAGCAGTGGAAAAGGTTATGTCAGGTATAACTATTTCCTTTGATGGATGGATATCTGGGATGTACTTTGGCCTACAGTCAGCTTTTGCACAGCAATAGCTGTAATAAATTCACGCTATATGCAATCTTGTCAAAAAGTTTAAAGAAAGACTGTTACCTCTCTTATTAAGTCCAACAATTACTAAAATTAATCATTACAAGGAATTGCATTATGCTTAAAAAGACAGACAAAAGAAAAAAATTGTCAAATCCTTTAGATATATCCTCAATTTAAAAATGTCAGTTTTGGCCTCTCTGTGCAAAGTATCCATTTAAGACACTTTCATGTCCTGATCTTGAAATCTCTCTGTAATGTCAATTACCCCATCAACTCATAGGAGTTGACTAAAGGCTTCTCATTCGTTGACTTAAATAAACTATAGGAATCTGATAAAACAAAGGATTGACCTGTCAGGAGGGGTTTGTCAGAAACTCATCTTTCTCTTGCTATGTCAATAAATAGGTTATTCTGTCTGATAATTCCACAAATGGATCTGGTTAGTCTCAGACTGCATCTGCTTGGTTTAGTCTTCAGTGACAGGATTCAGGTTCAGACTAGAGCACAAAACCTAATATGTCTGAATGTAAGTTTTTACACTTGCTATATGCTATGGATCCCATTATTGTCAACAGATAACTACTCAGCAATTATACTGATTGTCATTTAATTACCACTTAAATCATCCTCAACATTATACATACACTACTTTGGATTTCTTGGTTTGGTCAATACTCCTGGGTCCAATGTGAATACAAACAAATGGCACAATGCTCCTGCAGTACATACAGTAAGCATCACAGGAGTACTACAAAAACCTGGAGAAGAAAATTAAAAGTACAAAACTATTTTTAAGAGACATAATTATCAAACTTGTACAGGCAGTGCTGCTACCTAATTTGCATGCCTATACACAGACAAAATACTGCCCACAGTGAGGCTAGGATTAAGTATTCCAGTCTTATCATTGCTTTCTTAAAGTAAAGTTGCCACTGATTCTTTTATTTATTTATTTACAGAGCCAGTTTATGCTAGCCTTTAGCTCTATTTATTTTAGATCCTTTTTCATCTGCCTAATACAGCTACTTATAGCTACACTAATTGTATGTTTTATCATTCAAATGTTTAAAACTGACTTTATCACTATTTTTAGGAGTTTCTTCCAAAAGTTAATTACATCCACAAAGCTTGATTTCTCCAGATCAATTTTAAAATATATTTCCACAGAATCTTCCTCATCATATGTGTAGCTTTTATTGCTTAAGTTATTGTTTCTAAATTTTGTGCTTACATTACTTGTCACTGCCTTTAACTATTCAATATATGAATGCGACTGACTGTGATTACACAATAGTGTACATTTATATTACTGTACTGGTTGTATTGGGATTTTTACAACAAAGATCAAATGGATATAAACCAAAGTTGAATTGCTTTAATTTTCAAATGTTGCCATTGATTTAATTTCTGTTCCAATTCACTTTTGAGGAAGAACAGCACATCAGAACACAGTCACTGTTGGATTTCAACTCCACTGAACGCAGAAGAAAATTGAGATGGAGAAATTCTCTGATAATAAATTATTTTCACTTTAATTTTTGGTCATATACTTCCAGTATTTCACTCCCTCTTAGACACCCTAATGAAAGCCCAAAGGGATATATTGTCAGTAGCTTCATCCCATGTCACTAGAAATAAAGAAAACCTTTGCTAAATAACAAGCAAGCCTTTCTAACAATTGAGTGTCATGAAATGCCACTGGAATTACTTCATCCATGTATGGATAGGTATCTCTCTTTTTCCAAAGAGAGACTGATCTATGTGAAAATTTCTAAAAGGGCTTCAGACTTGTTTCTAAATTTTGTGCTTACATTACTTGTTATTGTCTTTAACTATTCAATATATGAATGCGACAGATTATGATTACACAATAGTGTACGTTTATATTACTGCAGAATAAAGAATAGTTAAGGGAGAAAAAAATCAAATAATCTCATAAATCATTATGATAAAAGATGGTTTTATTTAGAAATACCATCACAGTAAGAATAATAAAATTAAGACCATTTATAGAACTATTTACACATAATTGGTTTGCCTTGGGGCAGATTTTCTTGGGGAATCAGCTCAATCGTTTCATTTGCAAATAACTAAATCTGAGCCTGTAAACTGTGTTGAGATGTAAGCTCCTGTACAGGCAATTTGTGTATGCAGGCTCCTCACAAAACTTTGAGTTTTTGTCAGGATTGCTTTTTGTCATACACAGCCATCAGCACAAAACCAAGTGACCGTGCATTTCTAGCTTTCACTTAAGAAGTATTCAGGGATATATGGAGGATATTGTGTCTTGGACACAAGAATCTTTAACAGAGAGCAGTAACGATCCTGCATTCAAGTTTAGTGTTAGCTTTGCTATAATGGGGCCAAAGAAAGTAATTCTTTTACCTACTTGAATATAAAATATATTCTCACCAACCAAATTCTAATAAATTAAATCAACAGAACCTGATTTTGCACGTGTACACTGGACTGTAAATCACTGGCCTACAACACTGAGAACTATGAACTAACTATGGGCTTATAAAACTTCCCACTTTTATCTATCACCTGGGACTGCTAAATCCTGCACTGTGGATAACTGAACTGCTAAGACCTAAGCTGCTATGCACATCAGACTGCATTTCAGACCATGCCACACCAGAGTGAAGCAGAAGCAGAAAACCATAGTGTCAGAAGTCTCGCAAATGTCTGGTGAATCTCTGGCTCTTTTGAAGACCTCATTTAATCACATGCTTATAGTAACAAAGAATACACAAACATTCTGTTCTCATCTTTTCATATATATTTTTAATACTATGTTGTTGCTGTGAAAGAAGCCCTCAAATCTACTGGATTTCCTTCTTGACACCAGAGTTGAGAACAGGGCAGAAATTTAAACACTATAGAGTTATTGAAAGCTGAAAGTTGAGGAAGGTTCTCTGGAGAAATAGGCTTCAATCATAAACAAAATTAATGCTGCAGGAAAAAAAATCTAGTCCCTCATGTAGAGACTGCATAACCAGTGCAGCGATTGGCATGATTAAACTGCTGGGTGTTATATGCTTAACTATGTCCAGGCTCCCTGCTCTGACAAAGCCCATCAATACCAAAATTGTATGTTCTCAGGGGTGCTAGAAACATTATTTAGATACTCCTGAGCAGAATCAGTGAGATGTAAATTCCATGTGACTTGTTAAATCAGATCACAAAATCCATTCTTCAGAAGAAAACAGTCATGTAATTCTGACTGAAATAATTGCATGTGTTGACTTCATGGAAGGAAAAGGCCACTACTACTACAGGGTAGTGACTCTGGACTCAGTGGTTGTTCTTGACGTGCACTGAAAAATTATAATTCTGTATTGCTCTCATTAGACTTCATAGCCTTACAGCCTATTGTGGATTCTCTGTGGCATTAAGATGATCCTTGTAACTGCATCCATAACCTGGAAAAAAAAGAATATTTTATCCTCCTAATAACCAGTAAGGTTGGCTAGCAGCATTATTAAAAACTCCGTGTGTCTGCTAGGACACACACAAAATGCTACTGAGACTGGCTGGCAGCTTTACAGTTTACTAATTATTATTTGTATAGAGTATTATTTTCCTTTATTTGAAACAAATTTCATCCATCTGACCTTCCACATTTGATGTTTGGGACAGAGTAATTGATATTAGGGTATGCAATAGAGACAGAGCAAGCAAGCAAGATGACCTGCTTAGTGAATGTGGGAAAGACCGTTGATGTTGTCAGCTTGGACTCAAGCAAGGCATTCAGTACTTTTTCCTACAGCCTTCTCCTGGAGAAACTGGCTACTCATGAAATATACAGATATACTGCTTGCTGGGTAAAAAGCTGGCTGGATGGCTGTGCCCAAAATGTTGTTGTGAATAGAGTTAAGTACGCTTGAATCATAGAATGATGGGAAAGGACCTAAAAGATCATCTGTTTCCAACCCCTCTGCTGTGGGCGGGGTTGCCACCTACCAGATCAGGCTGCCACCAGATCACAATTTGCCACTGAAATTAAAGACACTCTCCTTTTTTGTCAGTATATGTAAAGGTCACAGGATTGTCTTTATGCCCTAATCAAATCTCAGCTTGGGAAATTTCGCATTCCTTGATTTTCCACTTTTTTTTTTTATTTTTTTAACTAGGCACCACTCCTGTTCTTACTAGCTCAAGACCTTTGCTGTTAAAATTATTTCTGAACTTCTTTGAAATGCATCACAAACAAATAGAAGTAAATACAAGGCATTGTTATTAAATCTGAGAGAATAGCTTCTCCACCAGTTGACATTCAAAGTTCTTTGGTGTGAAAACAAAACAAACACACAATAATCAGTTAATTTTAAAATCAGTGATTTTTGAATTACCTTTCAGGTTAAGGTACATTAAAACAAAACAACCTTCAACACTGTATGTCAGCTACTGTTTTGCTATGAATTTCTTCACTTTGACAAAGCAAACAGCAGAAAAATCAAGAACTGTTGAGTAGTAACTGAAGCAAAGACAAGTGTATCCGTGGATGAAATGGAAAAATACCAGCTAATATTTACTAAATTCAAACTCAATTCTGCAACCATCTGTATCTAATTTTCAGTAGATCAAACTGTTGTCTATGATTTTAACAACAGTAAATTAGAATAGGTTCTCAACTAAAAGGATGATGATTTTGTAAACTAGACATCAAAGACTTCTCTGGTTGCAAATTAAATAAACACATCCTACTCATTTCAAATTACTCTGTAATAACTCTGTATTTATAAGGATCATTTTTTAAACTATGGCTAAGTGTATCCATGGTTGTATATGACAATCAGCCTTGCATTATTTGATGAGTTAATATTTTTTTCTTTATACTTTGAAGCATGAGTGAGTAATATTGTGAGGATTCACAGGCAGCCAGACAAAAAAGAACCCATCATTTTCAATGTAAACATACAGAAATACAATACGTATGATACATGTATTTGGGACACCATTGGATTACAACTTCTTGGTCATTTAAATGTAGTGCTTGAGAACAATCCTGCATTGTTACACCTTTAGGTTGCAGTTGAGTTTTGTATAACGTAATTCACAGGGAATGCCCAGGATAAAAGCATTAGCTCTGAAATCAAATGCTAGCTTTTCTGCTGTACTGCTGGAAACCTGCTGTGCTAGACTCATCTCTTCCAGGCAGCTTATATCCTGGTAATATCCTGGAAGAGCCACTACATTATATGTCAATAGTACAAATGGGTTGAACAGGCAACTTGCTTTCAGTCAGGAGATATGTCTGTCAGGATTATGAAGCACAATACCAAGGGCTCAGAGGCAGTCCAGGTTCAAGGCTTCTCCTTGAAACTTCTATTATGTTTGCTTAAGAATAGATATAGGATGAGAGGTCTATTCTAGTTCTGCTTTTGGAGGACAGAAACACTACTCTCCTTTCATCCGCAAGGGCGAAACAGAAAGGAATGCTGGGAAAGAGCAGGGCTAAAATAATTTCTTGGTATTAACAAAACCAGTATGTATTGTTTTCAGTAGGTTGTAAATCTGCTTACATAAGAAATTTGTTTTTTAAAAACTAAAGAACAAACACCATCCATTAAAATATCATCTATGAAGAGTTCAGAAAGTGTAATAGAATATTATTGAATGAGTCTAAAGAGCTTTTAAACCAGTCCATGACAGAATGTAATCTCTTATGAAAGTTTGTATGTTGATTTGAATCTTGACTTTTTGGTTTTAGCTATTTTCTGGATATCTCTATCATCCACAAGTTATCCAATAGGTCAAAGCACATAACACATGTCCCCACTTGTAATCATTCTCTGAGCAGATGAACATTACTCCCTGTCTTCAGGATATGGCCATGTGACTGATGTTATATTGAAACACCATAGAGTAGGGTCTGCAGGACTGTGCAGCACAGTAGTTCTCACTCAACAAAACTTCTGTCACTGTAGGATTATACTTATGTGCATCATTTCTTTGGGGAATGGAAAAGAAAATAAACATGTACAAATAGAACAAGAAAACTCAGACTTATTTTGACCACGTTCTGAGATTGAAAACTGATCTTAATTTAGACATTCAGCACACAAGATTATGCTGGTTATGCCTATGTGTATGCAAATACATCCACATAAAACAAGCTGTCCTGCCTGTCTAGGCTCCTTCAGTTTTCTTCATGCAGGTAGATAAGCTTTGCAGTGATCATTTCTGTGTTTATACACATTCCAACCTATTATTCATGTTCTGACCAGCCACAAGTTCTGCCTGTGTGATATTTACAGGCTATTGAAACCTGTAAGAATGACTACAGGTAAAAATCCAAAGCAAGAGCTCTAATCACTGCAAGACTGAGTGGCTGCTACTGCCACCCTCTCATGTGCTGAGGGACTGCCAAAAAGATTTAGCAAGACAGAAGGGAGCCATGTAAAAAAGAGAAACATTGCAGGAGCTGACTGTATGCAGCTCAAGCTTGGAGTTTTACTTCAAATGGTTACCAATTGTAAATGAAGACACATTTTCCACTAATGACTAACTGACGTAAGACCACAGAGAAATACTTTATTCTCTCCCTATCCCTTCTGAATGATGGGATTGCAATGCAATTTTACATATTACAAGCTTCTTACTGTTCATGGTACAGGAGGACAGGAGTATTTTAACACTACACACAGTTTTCTTTTGACTAGAAAGGCTCATGCATTTTTCTGTAAATATCCACTGTGCCTCAAGTTGTCCTACACATACAGTGTCACCCTACTATTAATGGAAACTTGTCACATGAGCTCTGCATCTCTCAAGTCATTACTAGCTAGTGAAATATCCTCCATTTTGAAGTGGAAAGGAAGGACTCTAGTATAATATTGAAAGAACATGTATGTATTTAATGTGGAGATGTCTAGACATAGAGCTCTGATTATTTTGAAAAAAGATTTACCAGTTCTGGTAGAAGACAGAAGGAACTATATAAGCTTTGGGTTCAGTAACACTCCTTTTACATGAAAAATAATCGCAGAATCATATAGAATCATAGAGTGTCTTGAGTTGGAAGGGACCTCAATAATCATCAAGTTCCAACTCCCTTTCCTTGCAGGGTTGTCAGCCACTAGTGAAGTACTAGATCACATTGCCCAGGACCCCATCCAGCCTGGCCTTGAACACTTCCAGGGACAGGGCATTCACAACTTCTCTGGGCATCCTGTTCCAGCACCTCACTGCTCCCTCAGTAAAAACCTCCCCCAGCATCTAATCTAAATCTCCCTTCCTTTACTTTTAAATCATTCTCCCTTGTCCTATCACTATATAACTGTGTAAAATTCCCTCATGTTTATAAACTCCCTTTAAATTTTGGAAGGCTGCAATGAAGTCTCCCCATGGCCTTCTCTTTTCCAGGCTGAACAACCCCAGATCCTTCAGCCTATCTTCATAGAAGAGGTGTTCCAGCCCATGTTCCAGCCATCTTCGTGGCCCTCCTCTGAATCTTGTCCAAAATCTCCACATCTTTCCCAAGTTGGGGGCCCCAGACTTCGATGCAGTACTCCAGCTGGGGCCTCACGAGGGCAGAATACATCCTCAAATCCATATGTTGTGTTGAGGGACATGGTTTAGAGAGAACTATTGGTGATAGGTGGATGGTTGGATTGGATGATCTCGTAGGTCTTTTCCAACCTTGGTGATTCTATGATTTTATGATTCTATGATAGAGAGAGACAATCAGCTCCCTCGCCCTGCTGGTCACCCCTCTTCTGGTGGAACCCAGGATACCACTGGCCTTCCAGGCTGCAAGCTCAGGCTGCTGGCTCATGTTAAGTTTTTCATCAACCAATACCCCTGAGTCCTTCTCAGCAGGGAAGTTCTCAAGGAGAACTTCTCCCAGTTTGTATACATATCTGGGATTACCTTGATCCAAGTGCAAAACCTTTAACTTTGCTTTGTTAAACTGCACTAGGTTCACAAGGGCCCACTTTATGAGTTTGTCAAGGTCCCTCCAGATAGCACCTCTTCCATCTGTTCAGCTTCATCACTCAGCTTAATGCACCTTAATAATTCACATTAATTTCTACAAAAGCATTTCTAGGATGTGCCCTGAAGGTGGAAACTTTATTTGAGCTCGAAACCATCAGTTTTCTCAGTGGCAAAAATTCTTTTAACTGCCAATAATGTAACAAAGCCAAAAACTTGTGGTTTTGTGAAGAGAAGCTAAGCTTTCGGCTAAGATATCACTGGCCTTCCTTGTACCTGTTCATATCCATCAAATATCCATCTCAGGGGTGAAGGATCACATTAAGATCCAAAGTTAGTTTTCTTTCTCATAGCTTCCTAGTCTAGGACTGAAGTTGGAGCCCACCAGTTCCAGTCACACAGAGCCAATGGTTTTGATTAAAGTCAATATCTCATATCTGTAAAATACCTCAGCAGCTCAGCAGAAATGTTTCAGATTATTTACATTCCAGAAGCCACATAATTTCATACTGAAAAACTTAAACACAATGTTAAATTATTCAAGATCAAATAGGGCTCTTATTCTGACTGTATGTTGCAAAACTATCTGTAGAACTAATCTTTTGTAGAAGAACATATTCACTGTTTTCCAGACTAGTAAGATAGGAAGCCCATTTCCCTTTCAGGCAGGTGGTGAAATGAAGTCCTGAACACAAAGGAGGAAACTGGGTAAAGCAGTGAGGAGAAGAAGGGTAAAAAATAATTTTAAAAAAGTCATTTTTTGCCATGGAACAATAACATCTTTCACTTCAGGATCTCAAAGCATTTCAGAAGCACTGTAATTAAGCTCTCCACTTCTCCATGCTGTACAAAACACTTTCAGTGCTATCTTAACAAGAGAAGATAAAATAAAAAAAGGTGTGCAGGTAAATGTGTGTGAGAGGAGATAAGCTTGTGTTTGCTCATTCAATTCATAATGAGAAGAAAATTATATACCGTTTAAGCATTGGTTTTATTTAAAGCTTTCTTAAAGAACAAACTTTCTCCTTCCTACCCTAACCATGGAGCAGACACATACCAAAGTTGTAGAATTTAGGGCCACCCACGTTATGGCAGGTTAATTTCATGAATGTTTCCTTACCTGCAGCTTTCAGCATTTGAGATATGTTTCCATGTCTTCACCCTCTATTGTCTCCTGGTTCAGTACTTCTATTTACCTTTCTTGACATACTTTCATTCTCTTAAGTGAGTTGATTGCTTTTTTTGTTATGTTTGTGTGAACTGATCTCAGCAGAGAGAGGAGTAAAAAAAGAGACAGGATATGTTGTGTCAATTGAAGAGTAAGAAATTTAACATGAGACACTCTTTATGCCAGGCAAAATGTAATCAGTGAGCTAGATGAAAGGTAGCTGATAAATAACAGCACTTCATACAACTATGAAATTAAAGCATAAACTAAAAAGATTTTGGTGCCTTAAAGAACAGATTGTCCTTTCTTCTCCTCTATTGTCTCAATGGTCCACTATGAATTCTTCTCAACAGGGAAGATTTTCATACCAGAAAACTAACTTTTTGTTGGTTCTTTAGCTAAGCAGAGGGCTGGACACCTACAGCCAGGATTCTTCAAATTAATATTAAGGAAAACAAAAATGACAGTGTCTATCTTCGTGTTCCACAGGTTAAATGACTGTCAGTAAGGTCAGGAAGTAATTCCCACCAAGCAGCAGGAGTTCAGTTGAAAAATATCCTGCAGTTTTTCAAGGAGACGTTTTGGAAACCCTTTATTTCTCTGAATCTGCTCTTAAAATTTCCTGTCTTGTACAACTATTTCTGGGATTTTGAAGATGCCATTGTGTGTCCATGTGCGTTAATCATTTAAGACAAGACTCAGCCCAAGGAGAGGAGCTGTATCTGTGCTATGAGAGTCCATAATAGCTGCACTGGGTCCACAGTGAAGTTCTTTCACTGCTACAATACAAAGAAACATTTTGAAATAGTAAGAGCAGCAACAATATAAAATTACCTGAATTTATTTCAAAACTTTAAAACTGCCTTAGAAACATGACTCAGCTGTCACTGGCCTTTAGATGTAATACCAATCTTTTTGTCCATCGCTAACATAAAAGGTCTCTAAGGACCTTAAAAAGCCTCTCCAAGGTGCATCACACTTCTTAAACAGTGTATTAGAATTGTCACTCCTATGGGAAAAAGTAATGAAAACCAGAAAATTCAAAAGCCACCAGCATGCTGCATGTTCTATATCTGCCTTATTATATACTCAGAAAATATACTATTTTGAGAGTGCAGGTGTATCTGAAAAGACAGAAACAAACAGCAACACTTACTCATTGTGTTCAAGCAAAAGATCAGCTTTGTGAATGCTGGTTTCTCCTCAGAAAATATATCCCTCCAAATATGCTGAATAAATCCAAAGCCTCCTCCTTCTCTCACTGATTTCATGGTAAGCCGTGATACACCAGTGAAGTCTATTATGCTGTTTCAAAAAGGGAATAGTATCCTAATCCCTTCTATTCTGACAGGTTTTATGCCTCTGCATGCAACTACCAAGTTCAATGAATTTGTTCCCCATTAAGAGTCCTGTAATAGAAATTCCACCTTTCCTTTGGATGGATGTGTCAAAAGATAACTAAACCCCTTAGGTAACAGAGATATCCTTGTGACCAGTAAAAATAAAGTTGTTATACTGCCAAGCTATTTTATCTCTGAATCATTTTTTCTTAGGTTCACTCCTCATTTGTAATCCAGTCATCTCCTCAACACCCTAGCATTTTCTCTGCAAATATAGACAAAAAGTAGCATGTCAGTAACAGAGAATTTCTCATTTGCATAATGAATGACAACTGTATCAAGCTCTTAAAAGCCCTATCTGATCCATTCAAGCAGTCACTGCATTTGAAGTAGCAGCCAGGTGCCTTGAGAAAGGAAGGCCTGAAACTGCCAAATGACTTACTGCATTAAATATAGGTGAAGAAGGAAACTAAACAGAGTTGCTTACTAAATTTAGCTGAGTCTGAATGCAGCTGGGTTGTGAATGAAGGACAGATGTGTCTAAGGGAATGGGAGCAATTTTTTTCACCTCCTACTGAGGATGCAATAAACAGAGGAGCTGTAACACAACCTAAAAATACACAGAAAGGTTTAACTTGCCTCTAGTGTAACACAAACAAATGAAAGCAACCAAACAACAACTTATATCTGGAGTCTACACTACCTTTTTTTCTACAAATATGCTCATTATCATGCTACACATAGTTACACAAACAATAACATGATCCTGAAAGCTCAAAGTTGTTTAATTTGTCAGGTGAGATTTACCATAGGTTGGACAACAGCAGATAGCTCTGTCCCTCACCTTCCTTCAAAATGCAAATACTGAAACACACTCATGTTCTGTCTATGCTATATTCATGAATAACCTGAACACAGGCAATTCTTGATTTGACAGAGTTCAATACACAATCTCACTTTACTTAACATTGAATTTACAAGATTTTTAAGGCACTGTAAAAAGAACAAGCATGTTTCATAAAATGCAGAGAACAAACAGGATGTTAACAAATTAGCTGCTGTCTTTTACTCCAGCTTGCTCTTAGCAGCAGTGAATACAGGACTGCCTGTGTTCCAAGTCAGAATCTGCAGGTGGATTCATTTCACAAAACTATCAAATGTTCTAATTTCATCAAAAAATGGAAAAAAAATCGCATTTTCCAAAATTATTTTGTCATCTGAAATCCAGGAAGAAAACTCTTTAACTCCCATGTGGTGTTAGGAAACAGCATTCCTTTATTCCTAACATAATGTATAGGGCGACTTGACAAGCAAGCACAATCTCTCAGAGTTCAGGTTCTACATTTGAATAGTTAAGGCACATGTATGCAGTACATCGGCATTCCTTTTCAAGTGCTCATAAATATATGCTTATGTCCCTTTGGGCATTCTCAGTAGTATTGAGGGTGGTCAAGTGCCCACTTACTTCTTCCCCAATTTTAGGCACTTTCATGTCAGATGCCACTCTATAATACTGCCCCTCTGCTGCCATCTGTCACACAGCAACAACATGTAATGGAATATCAGTGAGAATGTTCAACCTTTGCCTTACCACCAACGTCCACCTCTGATGTTATGAGCCAACATAAAAAAATGACAGGTATTACTTTTGAGCAGTCCTTGTATTATTATTACTGATATAAAAGACCTGTTATCTCTTATGGGACCTATCTATACCATGATTATTATTATTATGTGGATATCATTCAGTCAACAAATATCTGAATAGTTACAGCCATGTTATACTGTTTCTCACTCTCCTCTAGAAGTCCTACTGTCTTAGCAGTTCACAATAGATTGAACTCTCACCTTTTCCAGACTACTCTGAAGTGATCTTGCCTTCTACCTTCAGCTTCCTTCTTCCCCCTCACACCTCCTCCAAGTCACTTAGATTTGGCTTTCATGGAAGTCATTCATTGTATCAGCAGCTCCCTTTTAATCAGAGCACTGCTTTTATTTGAACTAGCTGGTTAAATGACTGAGGATCCATTAAGTGAACTATTTCAAGCTCTCGCCCCTTTCACTAATCTGCCCCTAAAGCAACACAGCAAGTAATAAATTTGAAATGCTTCTCAATATGGTGAAGGAAGCAGACTGCACTTTACAACTAGCAATTAGCCTTAGGGCTTAAGGTATTTTTCTTTTCTCACTACAACTGAACTTGCTTTATTTCTTATCTTTTCTTTTTTTTTTTTTTTTCCTTTTTTTATGAAGAAAAAATACTAGCCTTGTCTAGAGGTCATTGCCTGGCCCTGCTAGCTTATCTTCATATTCGGTCCCTTGGTTTACAGCAGCTTAACATGTGATGATAATCAGTAATATTTTCTATCACTTCCATGATGGAACATTCTGGGAAATTATGATATTCCACACGCGACTATTGGATAGACCCACTGCCATCACCACATACCTGTTATCTCCACCAGGTTTTACACCACTCTGGGAAATACAGACACATAAGACGGAGATTTACAAGATATATTTTGAGAAACAAATTATCCTATTATTTAAGATTACGGGGTATCTATGTTGTGGTTATACATTATAGTGATGGCTGTTGGAACAACTAGAAGTTAATTTAGCTGCTTAACTCTATGACGTGAATGCATTTGTTCTCAAAACAGGATGATGCAGAAAGAATCATATACCAACTTCTTGTCTCTTCAGTATAGCACACTGTGAGTGAAACTCACTGGCTTCTTTATCAGCATTTCAATTTGTTATTTTCCCACCCCCTTCTCCTTTTTACTAGAATTTACTTTACACTCTTTGTTATCCAGCTCACTGTTCTTCTACCAGCATTCTCACTTCCATTTGCCCAACATTCTTTTTCTCTCCTGGGACTATGCAGGTGAGAAGAGTTGTTTCATCTCTGTCAGCTGCATCTTGTAATACTTTGTTCTCCTCTGCTTCTTTTTCCAGCTCAATTCATATGCTTTGTGATACAGCTTTTATCAGCCTCACACTTACTGTTGCTATTGCTTGTTCCGATCAACTGTTAATGTCATCAAGTACAGCATGTGTTCTTGGCAGAACATCTGCAATTACTAGATAGTTTCTCATCTAAAAATGTATGGTGTTAACAACACTGATATAACTGAACTGAGCTATATATATGGACCTTTTTTTTCTGTTACAGACTGTAAGGAAACACGGCCCTCTACAGTACTCTGAAAGGACAGGTGAAGATTTCTTGCAAGGTTCAGTCAGGTGTAGATCAGGTGTAATATGCCAGAGATTTTTAATTTTGCTGTTTCTAGAGGAAAAGCTGTCCATTTACTGAGACAGAGGAGCATCCGAATGGGCATCATGATTAGCAGCTTGCTGCATAAGAAAGGCAATTTTTCAAGAAAAGTGACTGCTATGACAGGTTGCATTCTCATTTGTCAGTTACATACTTCAAGGAATATTGCTCAGAATACTTTTAAAAAACAAATTGTTGCTAAGGGAATATACAAATGCTTCCCTCTACTCACACTGAAAACTGGTAGCAATGGTCTCCTCTGTCCGTGAATGGGCCTATTATTTCTTGGCTGCTAGTGATCTTTGTTTTTCTTTACTACAGAATAGGCAGTAGGAATTAGTAACAGGTGAACGCATCTTAGCTGAGAGCTGAAGATACCATACATAAAACAAAGTTAAAAATACACTCAAAGACAAATGTACAAGCACTAAGCATCAAAATAGTTTCAGAAACAGCAGTCTCTCATTAAAAGATTTTATGCAAGTCAGCCTTAGTAAACCAAAAGAGATTAGTATCCCAAAATGTGACCAAAAATGTTAGGAAGTTTGAGGTGTTGTTGGCCAACAACACAGGTGAATTCAAATAGATCAGGGCTGCCATCAAGAGTTACAGTGCATCCAGGAATAGGTCATATTTATCTGTATATATATACACACACACCTGAAATGAGTAACTGCTTTGACTAACCAAAGTGACTATGCACAGTAATGAGATCCTGGCATTTGTTTGACAGTAAAGCCCATGTACATTATGTAGCTTTATCACTGGATCATTTGTTTTAAGGAACAGAAAGAATTTGTCAGACAAAGGTGGCAACTCCGAGGTTGTCTCAGATGGAAACTATGCATATCACTCATAAGAAAAATGCAGAAATATGTTTATTTATAGAATATGGTTATTTAACAGACCCTAATCATAAATAGGACAGTAACTTAAAATTCTAGAGAGGAAGGTAGAATTGATTATTTACTGTACAGAGGGTAGGTTTCATCCATTCAACATTTCAACACATTGATCCAGGCCATGCTCCCATTGAGTCACAAGGTTCAGAGTGGACACCCCTTACTTTCTAAATTCCTTCTCAGAGAAGTCTAGGTGCAGCAGAATCCAGCCCTAGTCTCAGACTCAAGCAACAGTTTACATGTAGGGAATTATATGTGTACAATCAAAAACACAATCTTAAAGAAATCTTATGCTATCAGTCATTTACTGAAGATCAATATCAGAAAAGAGTCAACACTGATGTGTAAGAGATCTCTGCAGCAAGCATAACCCCAAGAGGCATCCCTACTAAGGAGTGTATCCTGTCACACAGGCAACTGCCATATAGGAAAAATCAAGAGGCTGATGGGATGCTCACTGTTCATGAGGTAAGATGGTTGACTCGTGGTGGTTCTGGGGCATGCTAAATTGGCCCTCAGCTGTTGAACCAGATGTCTGCTATCTGAACTTTGAGTGTGAGTTTGAGAATACAGTGCTCTTTCAGACCTTGAAAGTTATTAGTTTGGAAGGGAGGCTGTGGGCATCTCATTGTTTGCATAAGTGAGGTCTCATGTGTAATGATAAGCCCGAAGTAGAAAGGGGATGGTGAGGAAGAGAGGGAGCACACCATTACAGAGGTGACAGTTTGTAAAAGGCCTTATATTCCTTTTCATTACCTGTAACTTCAAATATTGCTGAAAGACCTTTCTCCTTCCTCTGCTATACCACAGTTCACTTAAATTAGGAGTATTCCTAGTGAAGACCTGCTGCATTGGTAACAATAACATCAATTTGGATTACAGCCTTCAAAAATACTAGACAATGCTAAGCTATTACAGAGACATCATCATAGTGGCAGAGGAATTGTGCTGGGAGAAAAGAAGAAAACGAGTGCTCAAGAATGCTCAGAAGAGGTGATTCACTTTGTTTTTGATTTGTTTTGTCATTGCTCTTAAAGTATAGTGTTAGCGGCATGGCACACAAGTGCTTCTTAGGGAGTACTACTAAGGTATGCTGAATTGCAGCAGACTTTTCTAAATTCTTCTCAGTATTTATGATTTAGCCTGATCCAGCTCACAGGTTAGCAGTAAGTTTCCTTTTGTTGCTGTCTGTTCGGAGGTTCCTCTGATGCTTTCAGCTCCCAGATGACTTTAAAGCTTTTACAACTCTCTGTCATTAATTGCAATTGATTAGCTTTCTTCCTCTGATCCATTCCTGATCAGCTCCAGTACATCTTTCTTTCCTCTTATGCAAATACTTTCTTTTTCCCCCTATAACTCTCTTAGAAATCACAAGTGGCAGGTGTGGGAATAAAGAATTTTCTCAATGAACTCTAAGATTTTCCATTACTAATTGAAGTTCCTGGCCTTTTAGAAATCTTCCTTTCTATATCTTTCGTTCCTCCTCCTTTTTCACTAGTTTCCTCATCCTTAGGTTCCTAGTAATCATTCAATTATCTATACTAAAACTGGTAATATACAGTAATATTATTTATCATCATCTTTCCCACAGTCCTCTTTTCACTAGCTCCCTTTGTCTCTTCTAGTCACAGTGGTTGCAACTTTTCTCTCTTTCACGTGTTATGTTCCTGTCTATATCTCTTAGTGGTTACAGATCTTATTAGATTCAAGAAACTTTGGACCACAGGAAGCTTAGAATTCAGTTCATTGCTACATGCACAAACAAAGTGTATGTATATGTGTATGTGTGCGTATATATATGCATATATATCCTTGGATACCTCAACATTAGCTACTGTGTTTCAGGGCAATGGTTTGGTAGTATTCCAGTCACCCAAGATATCAGCATAAAGTTAACCCCATAGTTTTCATTATTAGAAGGATGTCTCTGGTGTTTTACGACTCATTATTCCAGTTTCTAAATATCACGGGGATAGAGAACCTGGCTTTTGTTCATGTTGGAGTAAATACTTCTTGCTTACTTAAAATTATCCATTTGAATTCCCAGTGGATAAAGCAAATCCTCATCCCTTTCTTGTGCTGGACTTAATCTGTGTAAAATTCCTACTCACATAGTACTGAAACTCTGGAACATTTTATTGATGTTGTACTTGCCTCAGAAATGGCAAAATTCAGGCCCAGAAGAGGCTGTTATTTCAGAGGAAAATGAACTGTTGCTCACATTTCTCACATTCTAAACTAGTTACATTGTAATTGTCACCCCTCTGCTGCTTTTACTCAGGAAGGAGTCCCCCATGGGGCTGCTCATAATAGCATTTCTCAGATGTAGAATGGAGAGCAGAATCAGACCTTTTGTTAGGCTATAGAGTAGATCTACTCTGTATAATTTCTCAAGATGAGAAGCTTTAGACAGATGTCAGTAATAACAGTAATAACGCTGATGACAATTTAGCAGCTTATGCTAGCAATATACTCAGTAGTGAATGCCAATTGTTACCAGCATTTGAAACAGCAATGACAAAATCACTAAAGATATTTCTTTCTTGGCTTCTTTTCATTTTAAATGTCATGCAAGGGATGCAGAAATGGCATTGTTAGAGGAAAAAAGGTTTTAAGTGTACAAAGCAGGTACAAGGAGATTCCAGGCTTTTCCTGTTCTTTCACTCTAAACTTGCTCGAGCAAAACACCACAGTCAGAGCGTTCTGCCTTATGACTGCAGACTGCTTTATGACGCTTAAGGGTCTCAAGTTTACTTTGATCCTTAACATACTGCACACATGAGGTTGCAATCATTCTCTCAGAGCTCTCATTGAGTGTTCCACCTTGCTCTGCAGCAAGCATCTTAAACTTCATGGACATCTCCTAATTAAGATTATTGTTTAAGTTAGAATCACAAAATGCATTTTTTTTAACTCCTGAAACCCATGTGAGCATTGTGAATCTGAGGACACCAGACACCAACCAACCTGAAATTCCAGAACTTTGCCTTTGTTATTACTAGGAAAAGCTGCTAGACCAATTATATTCAGGAAATACTAATATACCCACAATGGATCATGTTCGAGGTGAATTTTACTCCTTATGAGTATTAAAAACAAGAGAGTTGAGCTACAAGAAAATTACTGCTTTCTTGATAGTTAAAGAACAGTAATGGTAGTCACTACCCACAAACAGAAGACTGTTGTACAGGGAAGATCCCATCACAAGTCCTTCACTTGAGTGCTTCAGATTCATGCCAAACTTTGTTATCTAAACTCTAATGGAAACTAAAATCTTAATTTCTATTGCTATTCTGCATATGCTTCCTCTCATTACGTGTATTTTTAATAAATGGATTTCCTTAATCTTATCCCCTTTCAAAAATGTAGGAAAGAGGAACATACTTTGTCCCCCCCATTCCCCTAAAGGATCTTTATCATTGCTAAAACAACCTTACAATGTCCCCCTGAATAATGTAAGATTTGTTTTGTTGTGCCCTGCAGGGCCTCTGTGTCCCCAGAATCCTAGGGCAATGGCAGCGCTGAGCTGGCACACTAGCAGAAATGTCATTTTTTAATTATGTGGTTCTGAGGGGAATCTATTATCTACTGCTGAGATGTTGAAATCAGATGATCTATCTCCAAGGCAGCTCTGTCTACAATCTAGAATATATATCTCTTGTCACTGCAGGAAAGAGAATGAAAGGATGTTTTTATTTCTGGTGCCTTATGTTTATAAATCTATCCTTTTAAGCTTTGCAAGCAGATATATGAGGGTGGGGAGCAGAGCTGCAGGGTGCAGAAACAACAAGTTCTAATGCTTCTCCATATTCTCCTGATCTCCCTAGAAAACTGTCCAAAGTCAGAAGGGATCTAGCTTCCCTTCAGTCACATACATCCTCAAGAGCTCATGTGCCAACAGTAACTAGCTTAGATATTAGCATCGTGCTGCAGACTCAGAGCCTCTAAGTGCTGAGAGTGCTGTGAAAGTGAATAGCATTAACAAATTGGCCTGGCAACCTGTTTATCTTAATTGCCACAAATACCTCTGCTTGACATTTCAGGCTAGATGTCTACAACAATTTGAAAGCATTTTTACTTCTCACACACTAGGCAGTTTCGTTTAAATGTAAAGTAATGTATCTACCAGCTTATTCACAATGATTCTGAATTATTTCTCTTTTTCCCCTAAGGTATTGAAGAAAATGAAAGAGTTTAGTCCATTTTTTTTTTTCTTTTTTTTTTTTTTATCTGCAAAATTCATTCCACAAGCTACTCCGTGAAGCAGGGTAAGAGCTGCCAGCAATTCAGATCTGTTAACAAGCAGGTACATTAGAAATGTTTCTAAAACAATCCTGCTCAGATATATTTTAATTTAATATATGTTTTCTATATCTTACAAAAGTTTACCAAAGTGTTGCAGGGGACATAAAAAGACACTCAGGAATATCCCCTGCCAAAATTGTAATAGTTGCATTGCCCTCTAGTGCATATGTGAAAACATGACACTTTTCTGTGGGGGGAGGGGACAAATTCTTCACTCTACAATTATCTTTAATGTCATTTGATGGTTTACTGCATTTAATTTTGACAGAAATGTTATAAACAGTTTGTTAGCAATACATGACTAAATTCTTTCCTCCCCCACTCCTTTCTGGCAAATCTGAGAAATATCAATTTAATTTGTGTTGCTGACAAAAATGCAGGTCATATCTTTTCGAAACAAAATAAATAACACTCAGTATAATGCATTTGCAAAAACGTCATTCCTTCAAACCCACCTGAAGCACATCATGCATAAATCAGATTGTGCCTAAATTCTTCACAGTATGAGATCAAATAAAAATCTTGAAGACTAAAATCATTAGTCTGCATGCACTTTTAAGTCAGGTGCCTCCAGCAGATAGAGAAAGATCAACATACAGAAAAAACTGGGTACATGCAGAATGGAGTTAAATTAGGCACAACATCTGCATATCAAAATGAAAGCTATTGTAAAACATACTAGAGTTGAACATTTGAGAAGCTATGGTTACAAATAAAGCACGTAGTTTTTAACTGCTTACCTGTAAGAGGCCCTAAGTTTCTGGCCAACAATTTGTGATTTTACAAATAAACTTAGAGACATACATATTACATGTAATAAAACTAAACTTAGTACCAATTTCCTTTGATAGCAATAAATTTTTGCAGAGAAAATATCTTTATTTGTAATAGAAGTGAAAGAAAACTATTTGCAATATACTTAAGTGAAAAAAAAATCCACAGGTTACAAAAAGGAATGTTTTTGAAATTCATTTGTACCTTTGTACCTAAAAAATATGCTAGTATTGCATTTTGAGTTTTACAGTATGGACAATGTATTTTCATTTTAAAAATCTGATGGTGTGACATCATCAACTGTTCTCCACAAAATACCATAACGAACTTTGTCATGGGGTGAAATTACAGCAGCTCCCATTGTGTGAGAATTTCACAGCTTTTTCTTTCAAAGACAAAACTACACAATAAATACTATCACATTTGCCATTATTTTTCAGGTGAGGGATTGTAGCTCACACAGTTGGATAAGCAAGGCAGTCATGAGCTTAAGCTGTTATTCTATTCTCCCATGCAACTCTAAAACATACAGGAGTACATATGTGCTTGCATCTGTACAAATATGAACACTTGCAGAACACAAAGAACATGGAAAGATGGAGTTTTTCAATAGCAGAGGAGAAGAAATGGCAACCACGTTCATGGTGTTTGGGAAAGAACAGCTGTTGAAGGAGCCCCTCTGCTGCCATCTGTCACAAAGCAGCAAAACAAAATAGAGTATTGACAGGAAGGTTCAGCCTTTCTTGCTATACCACCAACACCTGCCTCTGACATTATGGGCCAACATAATAAAATATGAAGCATTACTTTCACGGCAGGCCCTATATATATAATCTCACACGTGGGCAATCTTCTTTGAGGTAGCTTCTCTCAGTTATCACAGAATGACTTCCTCAGCTTGACAGATGAGGTGAAGAACTCATGTTTAAAATCTCATGATCTCTGTGCTTGCAACTTCATGCTCACAAATACAGACCCTAAGCACTTCAGATTGCCAACAGCCACATGCCCCATCTTTTTCCAGTGGCATTCTTAAGCCCTCCTCTTTCATTTCAGAAAAGATGGATGAGAATGGAGAGGCAATGTGGTCAGAAAAGGGACACACTCATGAATGCTCCTTGCATGAGGGGGATGCTTGGTTCTATATCTCATTCATGTGATTTCACCTCCTGTTTCTGTGTAGCATAACCAGTAGCAGAAAGACTGTCCCTGATGCAAGATTTAGCATCAGGGACATTTAGCATTTATCTTGGGCAACAAGTTTTCTCTCTGCTTGCAATGGCAGTACATTGCCCCATCCTGGGGAAAAAATCCAGTCTTGATCTCTTTTCTGGGTAATTTCAGAACTTCAGTCTTCCAAATTCAGACCCTCCACATTTTGTAGCTCTGCTAAATTCCTTTAAAGCAGATAGAGGTTATATAACTCAAGTGAAATCTCAGCACAGCTAGGAAACCTGATGAAAATTTCTCTTAATCTGATTAAAACATAAAGCTTCATAGTTCAATATAGTTCTGTAATCAGTATAGTTTTTCTTCAAAGCATCCTGAATGTTTTGAGGCCTTGTTGACTTTGAATATATTCACAACACCTAAGTGTTCACAAAATGTTCATGGATTTTGGTTAGTCTCTTTCGTATGTTACTCTGTTGTCGAGTTTGTTTGTATACTTTTTGTTCCTTTCCCATTTCCTAACCACCCCGATTTGAAGAGATGCTTTTTAATCTGTAAATTAAAAAGTCCATCTGAGGGAAACATCTTTTGTCCAACTCAAGCACTTAACTTTAACTCTTACCTAAATGAGATTTCTGGCCACACATCCAGAAAAGACAAACACTTTCTATGTGTGAGTCTGATCTTCCATACACTGGAGTGATTTTAAGGGGAGCATCAAGTTCCCTCTGCTGCTCCCTGATTTCTTTCCCTGTTCACATTTTCATTGCCTGCTTAATTTCATCTGAGCTTCTTCAAGGACCACAACACAGATTTTATGTGTGGGAAGTTTTAAGGCCATAACTTATGATTGTTCCTGAAATTCTTAGACATTTTCCCTCTCATTATATGAAAATGTTGGCATAATAGTATGGTAATTATATTTAATAATGGAAGAAGTTTTTGGCTTCCTCAATTCTCACTAAAACATTCAATTTATTTTATCAGTACAGTGGTATTTTTTTATTTATTTTTCCCCAGAAATAAGCTCTTGGTAAACTCTATAATGCTGTGGGGGAATTTTGTTAGCTCTTCCAATAAGAGCTGTGCTAATCATCTCCACCTTGATGAATTTCACTGTAAATTCTGTCTAATTGTCTCTACTCAGAAATGATTTAGAGGATACGCATCCCTGTATGCCAATATACATGTATATAAGAGAGAATATAAATAGTGCTTCCAATGCTAATGCAATGTGAGCACCTAGAAAAAAAAAAAGAGAAACAGAATGAACATAATACTCTTTGCCCATGGCTCAGTGCTCTGTCTCTTCTTCACTAAACGCTGCTCTGCAGCAAATGTGCAGTCAAGTCAGTAGTAAATGGGACAGCAGAGAGATGGAAAATGTAAATTAAAGGTTTTACTGCAGTGATTGATTCTAGCTTTCCTAACCAAAATCAAAAGGGTTTGATATGAGATTGACCTTAGGCTATAATTTCCTTTTTATCCTGTTGAATACATACCTATCTTGGAATGGATCAAAGACTCTTGAAATGCTCAGTTGAACTCATGTTGCAAAATATGTTCCTGGTGAGATCATGTTTGACAAAAGCTAATGAGAAGACAAAAAATAGGAGAAATGTAAATACAGTGCACAGCAGCTCACATAATAAAAAAGATATGTGATATAGACATTAGATTTTGTTTATATCTTTTAAACGTTGGTACCTGATTCTAAGACAATAAGGAGAAAGTCTAGCTGTGAATGGATTAATTCACCCGAAGAAGGGCTTCTTGCTGTGTTTACAGTGAAGTCTTCACAAACATCAGGAGGAACCATGTCGCTTTGCACTAGTTTACATTCTGATCCTAATCTGATTCTAGGTGTTTCTGCATCAGGCTGCATAGATATAAGGATGATAGAAAGGGGAAGGGAAGGGAAGGGAAGGGAGGGAAAAAAGGGGAAAGAGACTGGCGAGGGAAAAGAGGGAAAGAGAGAGGAGGGGGAAAAGAGGG
>JANHGO010004381.1:0-25132 GCA_024606505.1 Aquila spilogaster | reverse complement strand
TCTCTTCTCCAGGCTGAACAACCTCAACTCTCTCAACCTGTCTTCACAGGAGAGGTGCTCCAGCCCTCTGATCATCTTCATGACCCTCCTCTGGACCCACTCCAACACATCGATGTCCTTCTTATGTTGGGGGCCCCAGAGCTGAATGCAGGGTCTCACCAGAGCAGAGTAGAGGGGGAGAATCACCTCCCTCAGCCCGCTGGTCATGCTTCTTTTGATACAGCCCAGAATGCAACTGGCTTTCTGGGCTACAATTGCGCATTGCTGACTCATATTCAGTTTTTCATCCACTAATACCCCCAAGTCCTTCTCCACAGGGCTGCTCTCAATCTACTCATGGCCCAGCCTGTATCTGGGCTTGGGATTGCCCTGACCCATGTGCAGGACCTTGCACTTGGCCTTGTTGAACTTCATGAGGATCACGTGCGCCCACCTCAAGCCTGTCAAGGTCCCTCGGGATGGCATCTCTTCCCTCCAGCGTGTCGCCAGCAAACTTGCTGAGGGTGCACTCAATTCCACTGCCCATGTCGTTGACAAAGATGTTAAACAGCACTGGTCCCAATACCGACCTCTGAGGAACACCACTCCTAAACTTGATCATAGGACACATCCTATCTTACTGACACAAAACAAAACCCATCTCCAAAACAGAAGGTCAACATTTTAATCTGCAAAAATCCTATCGTTACCATCAAGAGTTGTGATTTTGGACTTGATGCATGTTCCTTTGAACAATTAATAAATGATTTTATCATGAAAATTGCTTTTATCAAGGCTAGAATATACTCTAAGACCATCTGCAATGACTCAGATCAGAAGTTCAATGATTTTATTTAAAAGTTGTATGTAAGAACTAAAAAAAATAATATTACAGTTAAACCCCAAAGAGAATTCAGACAGGCAGAATGCAACCGTACCAGATGGAACTTGAGTTGAATTCATTTAAACTGACACCTCCTCTCTTGCAAAAATAATTTTCAAAAGTATTCTGTCCTCTTAGTTCAACACTGTTAACTTGCACAATGGTCATGTACCTTGCAAATCTCTATCAATTAAAATGTACTTTAAATCACAGCAGTTTTGAGCCACTCAATTATCATTTTACCTCCTCATTACTAAAATGTGCCACCTGTATCTCAATTTATTATTCACATACATACTCTGAAAACTTGCTTATTCCCTTTGGAAATCGTCGCCTTCACTGAGATAAACTCATCCATGATAGATAACAGCTCTGTTAGCACTTAGTAATCCAGATCAGATTATTAGATTAGGACTGAACGTGCATTAGTATAATAAGACAGAAATCTATTCCAAATAGAGTGCAAACAAGCCCTACTTTAGAAAATAAATGAATGCAACTCATCTTTGAGTACACCATTCAGTAGAAAACTGATGTTCTGCTGTAGAAAAAGATGTTCTGCTGAGAAAGCCTGGAGGAGAATGTGATTTGTGGAATGGGCAGAGGTCCAGAAAGCATTACATCTTTCTCATCCTTTCCTCCTTTCTTTATAATAAGATCATCCCTAAAAACAAACATTCACATATACACTAATTATAAATAAAAATAAACCATCTGAATTTTTGCTATCATTCTGTAAAAAGATCCTACTCTGCTTTGGATGCAGTATATAAACAGTGGTCCAACTTTTTCACTTTCCTGGAGTCTTTCTTTCATAAATTTATGCAACAAAAAGTCATGAAACTTACTCTAAGCCTTTCCCCCATAACTGTTTCTAGGGGTTTTTGCTTTGGGATCTTTCTGTTCCGTTCTATAATCTCTTCTGCCCCAAAGGGACTCTTCAACTCTTTATCCTTGCTCAAGTTAATAGGGCTCAGAGGATTTAGCAGAATAATTCTTCATCTCCAGGAAGGGCTCAATAGTTTCAAAATGTGATGACTTAACAATATGCCTTTATCCACTGACAAATTTCTTGCTCTTCTCCCTCTCTTACGCCAAAACGCACAATTCAGCTCAATCCATTTTAACTCCTAGATCCATTTTTCAGTTTTACAAACTACCAAGAAAGACTTCAGAGCTGTAGTGTCTGTCTTTGGCTGAGATGGAAGAGAGGGAATGCTTCCAGCTTCTCACCCCACCTTTTCAGTTCAGCATCGGGGTTAGAGCTCTCCTCTTCCTGTGTCTTGATTTCTCTGGGCAGGACAGCCAGGCACACATGCTGGAGGAGAGCCATGGCACGCTCTTGCAAGCCTTCAAGCAAGAGAGCACAACTGTGAAATGTCTGCCCTGTGGCCTAAGTATACCCTCTCACCACATAAATCAGATACAGCATCAATTATATCCATCAATTTTATCAATTATTATATTATTCCTTTAATTACTATCTCAATTTGATGATAGATGAAGACTGAAGACGGCAAGAGAAATGAAAGTTTTACTCTGAATTTCTACTATGTGTCACTTCTCCCAGTTAAAAATTAGGGAACTGGTCTGTAAGTACCTGCTATTTGAGCAGCTTCCCTTCAGGTGACCAGTTCGGCTGAAGAGATCAGAGCTGCCTTCATGAGCCAGAAAAAAATAAACGCTGTAGAAGTGGACGTCAGCATTCAGACTGCAATGTTCTCCCATCCTCCTGCACTTTCTCTCTCTATGTCACCATAATGACCTGGGATAGAGATCTGAAGGAAAGTGGAAAAGCTTGAACACCTCAAACTTTGATCAGGCAACTATATACTTTGGAACACCTAGCAAGTGTTTATATAAACCTTGCAGCCAAGGCACACAAGCTGGCTTTCATCTAGCTGTCCTGTTAACCCTTGCTGGCTACTCCAGTAGCAAGAAGCACAGACTGCAAAATCCACCAAGAGCAAGATAAACTAGCCTGCATGGAGCTGCATTTTCTCTTGAACCCATCAACAAGGCCTTGCTAGGACCTCCAGGCTGCCTTTCCTGGTGAGCTTCCGTAGTTCAGACTCATTCATACATCTTACCCTGCACTGAAAATAGGAGGCTTGCAGACCTGATGCAACTTCAGTGCAGACCTATTCTTAATTTTCTTGGAATCCCTGCTAGCCAACTGGACTGCTTTTCTAATTTTAATGCATTTTATAAAACTCTTTACGCTTTGCAGCTTCATTCGGATGGATCAGAATCTCCTACTATTCTGCTTGCAATTCTGCTGGAATCTTACAAGGAAATTGAAACCAAACTTGAAAAAAATATTTCAACTACCAATTAAACATTGTGAAAAGATAGGTTAATCTCAACAGACCTCAAAGTTGACAAAGTCATTGTTTAATGTGTTTAGATATAAAGCTAAAAGAAATTTGATAACAGCAATAAGGCAGTTCCAAGAATATTGTTGCCATGAAATAATTACGTCCCAACAGGATTAGAGGTAATCAGCCACACTGTGTCTCAGTACACCTCAGGGGGTGATTATCTTACCATAACAACACCACCCATTGTGTTTCATTGCTTAAACGTGTTCTGATAAAGTAACATAGTTTTAAAGTTTGTGTAGCTGTTTGCGTTAGCAGACAACCAAGAAAATTATAGTCATAATATATTTTCTTTTCCCAGTAACTTTGTATTTTTAAAAATTTAAATCCCGTTGGAAATTTACAAACATATTCATTACAAAAATATGTTCAGCATTTAGATTGCAACATAAATAATCAAAATTAGGACATGCAAATTTATCTTGGCAGGCTGTATTTTTTTCACGCTGCTATGACTTTAATTTGTGTCACTATTTTAACGTTATTTAAATATGGAATTTTACTTAATGCGTTTATGAATTGCTAGAATAAAAGAAAATAAAGAAGTGTTTCATAGAAGATTATGAGCCACACAGAATATTATTTATTTACTTAAATGACCAAAAAATAAAGTAATAAATCTTAGTCTCTCAAGTAAATGAAACTATTATGCCTGATTTAATGTATTTATTTATACTAATAAAAAAATAATATCTCCACAGGTATTACTTTGCTATTATTTGTTATGTGCTGTCAGTGTGTTAGGTAAATATAAAATCAAATAAAAATGGATGACATAAACAAGAGCTCCGCGGTACTATTCTATACAGTATAGTGGTACGGCACCATATGGATTCTGCTATGTTTTCTTAAATCTGTGCATGGCAACTGACAGTATAGGTCAGCTTTGATAGTGGAACATTACAGGCGCCATGCTGGGCTGCTGATCTGTCAAGCCCAGTATCCCACATACGGTAATCATAGGTGTTATTGTCTATCACTTATTTATCATTACAGACAGATCTAGTGGTGACAGTTTACTTATTCTGCAGATATTCATGTGATTCACATGATCAAACCAAATTGTCCCAGTTCCTTTATTATTTGAATATAACATTGGCACTTGGGTTGGCAGTCTAAACTTAAGAAAAAACCAACTTATTCTGAGCACACGAGAGGCCTTGGAATTGTAGAGGCACACTGAGTACAAACAATAAATTACAAATGAAAAGAAATTTATCAAGAGCAGCTACTACTCAGAGAAAGATCATGTTTTGGTCTTCCTGACCTTTCTGAAGACTGGCTTTCCGGCTTATTACTAAGAACTTTAAAGACTATTATAAATGGTTGACTCAGCTATTCTAGAAATGAATTATGCAGACTATAAAGGGAACTTAACTGACCTCATATACTACCATCTTTTGAATGACTATTTTGCTTTGAATTAAAAGTCAAAGGGAAATTAAAATGGTTATCTTTATGACTGCTTTAAGGAATTTTAAACCCATAACTGAAAAAAATATAAAAATTTGCATTTTTATAGCACATTACTCAAGAATCCCAAAAAACAGCTAATGTATGGGATCCCCACTTTACAGATAAGAAAACTGGGGCACAGAGACAATAAAGAACAAGTCCACCCAGAAAACTTATTGCCTTTTACAAACAGAAACTTCTTCCATTAATGCATCCCAAGACTATGTTCCATTAGTAATTACTACACCGTGTCATTTTTACACATATTTCCACTAGAAGAACTTGCCTTTCAAGAACACTAGCATTTCAACGTTCAGGAAGCCAAACTGAGAATAAATAATGAAATCATCCTTCTGCCACATGGCACTATCTTGTTTCGTAGGACCCCTCTGAATTCATCTATTTTCTGTCATACTGAGAACATCTAAATGAAGGTGCTAATACTGCATGTTTGAAGAGAATCAAAGCTGAAATCAAAGAACAAAATGTCTTACTGTGAAGGCATCTTTCAATTTCTTCTGTGTCATTTTGCAGACAAAGAAATAAAAAGCCTCTGTGCTATCAATAGGGCTTTGTTTTAACTCTGCATCATAGAGACTTGTAAATCTACTGTCATAGCTGCTCCAAAAATTCTTATACAGTCAGCCAAAATCAATGATTATATTAGAGGTTTCCAAAGGATTTTTTTTTTTTTAATTCTGAAAACTATTTATTATGAAGGACAATCACTGCTATTTAAATATGACAGTGGAACTAGCATATATGCATGAAACGAGGAAAACATTTTGCTTTACCTGTTTGGTTTTTTCTAATACCTGTAACTGCAACAGCATCTGAAATCAACAGCTATTTTGGGCATTGTATGCTTTTCATCAAATTGCAGTCAGTAGAAATACTTTCCCTAGTGATCTTCAAAACTCTGATATACGTTTCATAAAAATCTATTCAGAATTCAATATGCACATTAGTACTGGTACCGTTTGGGAATACATCATTCCAACAAGGACTCAAAACGCTTACGTAAAGGATGACTGGATGAGAAAGATTTCCTTTCTAGTTAGGCACAACAGGACAGATCATAGTCTGCTTCATATCTCCTCGCAAGAGGCACAATACAAAAAGAAAACCCAAATCAAACAAAAAAAACAAAACAAAAAAAAAAAAACAAAAAAAAAAAAAAAAAGAAAGCCGAGGTAATTAGCTAGTTGGAAATCCCTCACAAGGACTGGAAATCCTGGGTGCCCAAAGACAAAATTGGTGGTTGGGAGGGCTCTGAGCCCGAGTCACTTCTGGGTTCTACAGCTTCTTTAAGAGCCACAACACCAGCTCAGAAATTGAGGACGAACTAAAGAAAATAAGAGCGGGCCAAAATCCTACCCTCTGCTGTTGTAGGTAACCATGAGGCACAAGCTTCTTCATGAACCAACCAACCTCTGTCTCACTCTGACTGTGGTCTGCTCCTTTACTGCTCCTGCTGGAGTATTCTACTGTTGTTGCTACTCTATATTCAGTGCATGACACTTACCCTTGTTGTTTTAACAATACTTCTTACTTTTGGGCCTCCCTATCAACTGCAACAATTTTAAAACATCCCTTAGCAGACAGAAGGAAGCAGGAGAAGGAGGGATTCTTACAACTATGCTGACACCATATTTCACTTTGCAGAACCAGGCTCAAGCCTCTCCTCTTTCTATGCCAGAGGTGCATAAGTTTCTCTGCTACTCTTCTCTTCTAACTCATCTGCTTGTCCATCCTGGCTTCTGATCTCCCTCATACTGTCTGCATTTCCTTCTTTATTTTTTTCCTCAAGCCATTACTATGCAGTAGTGCCCCCCGCCAGTACAAACCTGTGAGAGTTTCATTTTTACTAGCCCCGTTGTTTCTCAGTTGATGATTTTTCAAAGTTTTTTGAACTTCTTGTCTACAACGGCAGATTAGAGTAGTTCTTTTCCAGTCTCAAACTAGACCCAGTTCAATCTAGCTTTTAGCTACCATTAACTTAGCCTTAACGTAGTCTCTAAATTTTAATCAGCTTCTGTTCTTCTATTGCTTCAGTTGTGAATGACTGCCTCCTGCAACCAGCCTTTCACTTGAATTTTTGTCTTCCTTTGATTCCCCTGTGACCCTGTCACCCCTCGATTTTCATTCCTTCTCCTTCTTCACTTTTTAAATGAACCTTTCTATCCCTCTTCCAACTTCCTAGGTGGTTCCACAGAGTTGCATCCATTGTCACCATTTTTGCTCCTAGCTCACTATCTATTTGGATGATGCCATCAAAAATACAAACTCAGTAATCACCTTTGGGCTAATGTTTCACAGAACTCCTTCTCCACTTAGATAGGTCTACCTAGGTGCTCTCTCTCTGGCATCTTCTGCATGCCAAGCAGTCAGTCAAAGGCCAAGAATTTTTTGAATCAGTCCCAGAGGATCCTTATTTCCAATACGGATACAAGCAGTATCCTCACATGCTCATTACATGTGCATCATCTTTAACTCAAACCTTACTCTGGCTTCTCACATCTAGGCTGGTTCCAGGACATCCTTTCTCTTATCTGAAGGCTTTCTTGTACATCCACGTGATCAGGCTTTCATCTTGGATCCCAACTGCTGAATAAAATAAGATGGTGCTCTGGACCAGTATAACTCTCCACATTACCATTGTCTGAAGACGAATCAACTTCAGACAGTACTCTCAGAGGAGGAGAGATACACAGTTCTTTAAGGTATATATTTGGTTTGTATATAATACAACTTGTCAGATCAACAGATGCCCCAGACACCCCCAACATTTTCTCTGCTGAGATATTTGAAAGCTGCATCTTGTTACCAGAACTTTATTTTAGTGTTTTATCTTTTGCTAGATATTTCTTCATATGATGCAAAAAAATGAAGCTTTAAGAGTGAAAACACACAGACTCCCTAAACCCAAAAGCTTCCCAAAAGATTCCACAACTGTAAACATCAATAGTGGGTACTGTTTTTCTCCTCATTTCATCCAGCATGAATCTCTTTCCAGTGCTCACTGCCTATATTTCTCCTCTCAAAATAACAAAACTTGTTTTGGAGGAAAGAAACACTTAGAACTGCTGTTAACATTTCTTCAGTATTCTAATGAACTTAATAAGCTCCCATGATGTTTCTTACAATGTAGAGAAACCTCCAAAAATATTAAAGTGACTCTGTTTACTCCAGCAGTAAGGAGCAATCCAGATGACTGGTGCAATACATCAATATTACACATGTTCTCTCAATGCTAGAAAGAAACTCACAGGAGGAAACAATTATTCACTTTGAAGCTCTTCAGTATTTTTGGAACAGGACTCAATTACAATATTCTGACTGTACATTTTTTTGTTTGTTTCACCTGAAATATCACTTGACTTGTTATGAAACCATATTTTCTTACCCAGTTCTAATTTCATATACCGCACTTAGAGTTTCGCTATAATTCAGTGGAAGTTGCAATTTGACACTGTTTCTGTGACACCTAAACTAGCTCCACAAGATAACAAAGTCCCCTGACTCTGCCAAGAGTTTTGAGATAAAGAACTCCTGAAGAGTATTCTTCCTACAAAGGATGTGTCTAGACCCTCAAAAAAAAAATTGTAAAAAATAAAAAACTTAAAAAGCAAGTTATATAAATTATTAAAGTAAAAGCATAAATATCCTCATATTCTATTTTCAGAAAATATCCTTAATTATAACCCATATGTTATGAAATTGTATATATCACAAGTATGAGTAATTCCATCTCCTAAATATTCATTACATATATAACATTACGTATTATAGATGTATTATATTCATTACATATAATTGACTGGTGTATTCCTAGCATTACATAAGTAATCATTTGAGGTAAGATTTCAGCTGAAGTTATCTTGTTGTCACTATCAGAGCAACAGATGGGGCTTGGCAAGGCTCAGTATATGCCCGCTCCCAGTTCTGCCAGTGGCTCACAGGTTGATTTAATCCGTAAATCACCTCAGTCCTGCAATCCTCTCTTTCCCATCTATAAAAAGGAAATATGTTACAGCCCTCTCTGTGAGGCGTTTTGAAATCTAATGATTATGCAAGTGAATTTTTCACATATCAATATTGTTATTAATTGAATGTCTGAACTGTAAGGCTAACTGAATTTGCATAAATAGCTGTTTATTGAATTTAACTGAATCAGAATCAAGCACTTATCTCAGTTACACTTTTAAATAACTTTTAGAGAGGTAAATTATTTTAAGGCTGAATTTTTCAGGTGAATAAGTAGATCATGTTGCTAATATCAGTTACTATAAACTGCCCGATTCCCCCAAAATATGCAGAAATTATAAGAGAAATTAAAAAGATTAAATGAGCACATTAGCAGTAACAAGAGACTTCAATTTACAAACTAATTGGGACAGAGGAAAAAAAAACCTAAACATTAAAAGGAACAGTTTGTCGACTGATTTCTTACTAACAAGGAATCCTAAATGAAGATATAGCATGGAAAGGCTAAAAAACACGATCATGCACACCTCAATACCACAAGGTAACCCATGTTCCCCTACTACATTGGTTGTGAGCAAAGGGCCTGATCACATGGAGTAGCTCACACATTGCTGTAGTTTTGCTCATGATTAGGAGATCTAATGCAAGAAATGGTGTGCTTTATTGGCTCAAGACTCAACAAGTCTTCTGGAAATCGGCGCCTACCTCCTTATTCTCAGGGATCAGAGCTGTAACAGGAACAACTGAACAGGAGGCCATCAGCAAGGCTACCGTTACTCTCGTCGGTCCCAAACACCAGCGAAATCCGAGGAATAGCCGTTATCCCCTCTACATACACCATCTGCTCTTCTGCATTTTTTATGTCATAGCAATGCTAGCACCTCTTTTTCAGACACCCACACACAAACATATAAAATTACCAGGTTTAATAAACCTTCGGGAACAATTAAGAAGCTTAGTTAGGAAGTGCCCCATGTCTCACATGCTACAACTACAGGAATACATCATCTGTAGTATAATCATGCCAGCTGGATCTTACTCTGGCTTTCCACAACCAGGGACTGATGTTTCCCACTATGATCTTGTGTATTGGAAATTAATAAAAATAATCTGGAAAAACAAATATAATTAATTAATTAATAGCCTATTTGGTCATTAATTTACTGACAGCTCAATTGTAAGGATAGTTCCTTACATTTGTACTAAAAAAGCGCTGCTACTCATGTACAACACATTCATTGCGTCCCTTGGCCAAATAAACTGTAATAGCAGATTATAATCTGAAACCTTAAAATTCTACCAGACTGCTCTTTTATAATATGCAAAAAAATTAGAATAAAAAAGAAGAAAAATCAGTGGGGGAAGAGAGATAGAAAAGAAGACAGGCTGGAGGATGAAGGGCACTGACTCAATCAAATTCTTATCCATACTGCCCATCAACATGGAAATGTTAGACCAGAAAAGGGCCTGCTTTGCCCATCTCACGAGTATCATATGACTAGGAAAAAAGAAAATTTGGGAAGTGGAAGTCCATTTTGAAAATATATACTCAGACATTCTTCTTTTGCTAAACCGGGTCTACCCCTATAAAGTATTTCTTCTGAAATTAGCTAAAACTTCAGTCCTGCAGAATTTTATATCCTTTTTTCTGTGCTTCAGTTTCATAATCTTCTAAAACTCTTAAAGGAAAAGGTTATAGATCACCATGAAATCAAAGCCAGAATGTTTTTATATTTCCACCTGCTTCTACCACACTCTCATTTTATGGAAAATCATTTTCATTGCATTTTCTTTCTTTAATTTTACTGTCTATTTACTTCTCCAAAACAAACTGGAGGGAGAAAAAAAAAAAAAGATTCCACAAAATTCTTATTTAGGAAAAGTGCCTGAAGTACCAAAGAACCACGCTTGAGAACTCACATGAAGGATGAATGTGCATTTAGGTTGCTGAAACTGCAGCTAGGGAGATGAGGCGGCAGCTCTAGTTTCCTTTCTGACCTTGGGCAGGTCACTCACTTGTCTGAATGCTTCAGTTCCTCTCATTCATAAAAAGACGCTGATAATATTCTATTAAATACAGCCTCTTCTACATCTGACTTTTTAATCTCAAAGAATTTGAAACCTAAAATGACTAACTCTTGGCATAAGCTTATACAGCATCCAGCACAGTGCAGGCTCAACCTCAGCCTAGGTCTGTAGTTATTACTGCACTACAACAATGGTTCTTAAGAACTGAAGGAACAAAAGGTTTGTGTGCTGGTTTTGGCTGGGGTAGAGTTAATTTTCTTCACAGTAGCTAGTGTGGGGCTATGTTTTGGATTTGTGCTGGAAACAGTGTTGATAACAGAGGGATGTTTTCGTTACCGCTGAGCAGTGCTTACCCAGAGCCAAGGGCTTTTCTGCTTCTCCCCCCACCCCACCAGCGAGGAGCCTGGTGGGGCACAAGGAGTTGGGAGGGGACACAGCCGGGACAGCTGACCCCAACTGACCCAAGGGATATCCCAGACCATAGGACGTCATGCTCAGCACATAAAGCTGGGGGAAAAAGGAGGAAGGGGGGACATTGGGACCGATGGCGTTTGTCTTCCCAAGTCACCGTCAGGCGTGATGGAGCCCTGCTGTCCTGGAGATGGCTGAACACCTGCCCGCCCGTGGGAAGTGCTGAACGAATTCCTGGTTTTGCTTTGCTTGTGTGTGCGGCTTTTGCTTTCCCTATTAAACTGTCTTTATCTCAGCCCACGAGTTTTCTCACTTTTAATCTTCCAATTCTCTCCTCCATCCCACTGTGAGGGAGGTGAGCGAGCGGCTGGGTGGAGCTTGGTTGCCGGCTGGGGTTAAACCACGACAGTTTGTTGTGCTTCAAAATAATGTAACGGAAAGAAGTGCTCAGGAACACAAAGATCATCTTTCACAAAACTATGAAAATACACATCATGCACGTGTGGGCGCACACACAACACACAAAGGTGTAACATAACCTGCCCGGAAATTCAAGAAAAGCGGGTGAGAAATTTTAACTGCCATTAACTAACAACCAGTATACCTTTAGGGAGTTGAAACAACTCAGGTGTAAGTCGATGAGCAACAACAGCTAATGTGGAACCTTGGAAAAATATTAGAGAATATTCTACATCTACATTAAAACCCCTTTGGCTCCAGGGAATATATGCTAAAAGTACAAATCCTAGCATGATTTCATTAAGAATATAGAGCCAGATTTTTAAATGTGAAAGAATTGTCAAGATATGTCACACAATTTCCCTTTTTAAAGGAATTTTTGCAGAAGAATCTTTATTTTTTCATATTGACAAATCTGAACTGCCACATTTTTATACAAAGAATGCATAGAAATAGAGATGGCACAGCACAGGGATAACAAGTTATTCACTGAATTGAGTAGCCTAGTGATTTAGTAGAGAAATAAGGCTGATATTCTTTCAGAAGAAATAAAAAAGCAAACTCTTTGAGGCATAAAGAAGTTCTAAAGGGAGTAGAGAAGGAAAATGCTACAAAGGATATGTGACCTCTTATGACATATATAACAAATGACCAAGCAACTTGGACTAAGAAAGACCAAGGCAGTAAGGGATTTAAGATAGAATATCATTTTTTTCCAGCAAGACTATAAAAATGTATGATAAAAAAAAATCAAATGGCCTGCAATGTGAACAAGCAGTAAACATTATGAATTTTTAAAATGTATTTGAAGGATGAAAATCCTGGATGAGAACAGAGAGAAGAATGGCTAATTAAATCTAGCAAGCAAATGCAGCCTCTCTAGCCTGTTTCCTCAGCTTCATTTCAGACACCCTATATTCCTATATCTGGTACAGCAGGCAGGTTGGTTGGCATCATCAAGTCAAAGTGTTCTTTATACTGGTAACACAGAGTGCATTTATATCAGACTTCAGTGTTTACACACTGCAGACTTCCATTACAAATCAGCTGAAAACACCATTCAGTTATGCTACACACATGCAGTATTCCCTCTAATCTCTGCGACGCATACAGTAGCTTTCCATGAGTTACTGAAGTTTAATTTTTTGTTTGTTGCCAAACACCAATCATCGAGTTTTAAAAAATTTTCCCACTGAATTTTTCTATGAACTAATTATTTTGTACCTGGTGAGGGTGAAAACAGCCAGTATGGGTAAGCTTGCAGAAATATTTTCCAACACAATGGAAAAGTTTTCATTCACGTATAATTTTTCAAAAATCCACCAAATTGATAGAGATTTGCCATTCTTTCCTTTAAGAGGAAAGTGTTTACCATACATCAGTTTGAGGGTGAAAAAAACAAAGAATAAAATTAAAAATCCCACCTCTACTGTTTCTTTATTTTTCTAAAGGAAGGAATTCAACTACATAGCATGTCACACTATTCAGTTGGCATGAACATCATAAATATACTTGTAATATTTGTATAAGTTCATCAATTTAATGTCCCAAGTATCTGAATTTTGGAGACTGAGTACTTGGGCTTCTGAAATTGAACCTATCCTCTAAGAATTCAATTAGGAAAAAAGGAACTATAATTGTTGCTTCTGGCATTCACTCTGGATTCCGTTCCCTGCATTCACTAGACCACAAAAGACTATCTAAAATTGCTTAAGTTTGATCATCATTAAAAAAAAAAAAAAATCTTTCTTTTCTGGTTCCATTAAGCAATCTCAATTTTGCAGGATGTAACAGTGAAGTTTGCACATTAAGTTCCTAGAAGCTCAATTTTCTTTTAGAAGGCGGGGCAGGGGGAAGAGGAGGAAAGTGGTTTTCACTTGGAAAAGAAATAACCAAATGACAGCGCCCTGTACAAATGTATGCTACAAAACGTAATTTTTTTGTGGCTTGACTTCAGGAAGAAGAGAGGTCAAAGATACTTTTAAAGAAAAGAGGATCTATCTCAGGCCATTAAAATAATAATGCACGATTGCTTCATGTGGTATATTTCCTACTGCCTCATTCAAAAGAGTTTGAAGTAAGGAGATTTTCACAGTTATCTTTTGAAGAATCTAATGACTGAATCCAGACCTGAGTGAAGGTCCTGCGAAGTGTTAGACGCTCCCTGAAATAAAAGATAACTGAGAAATGCAAGACTTTACAGAATTAGCCCTTTACACCACATTCCCAATTAAAAGGGAAGAAACCCCAAAACAGTGACATAGGGGAAGAATGTAAAACCAATTAATTAATTAATGTGAATTTATATTTTTCTCTGGAGATGTAGGTATGCCATGAAAGCAAATCACCTTAAGTACCATATACAAAGAAAACAGATTTTGGATGGCTGGGAAGAGTTGTGCAAGATCAGAGGAAAAAGGCAAAGAAAAGGTCACACTTCAATACATCCATGTTTAGTAAATGTTTGGAGAAACTGAGGTTGAAAATGGTGGCCTGATCAGCCTGAGGCCAGCAGAATTATGAACGCAGTGTGGGAAGCCCAGCACACCAGTAAGAACTCCAGGCTGTCTTCTGGCACGATTCACTGCTGTGCTGAGAAGCTTTAATCCAAGCTAAATTCAAGAGGAAGTAGAATCTCTCAGAAGTTTACAGGACAGATAACTGGAAGTCTTTTATTTGCTGAAAAAAGTAGGGAAAATCTGGCACATTTGCAATTTTTGCATGTTACTGGAGTATTCAAATATGACCTAAGAAAATCGTATCTGACCCAGAGGAAGGTCTTTACGTTGGCTTCACAATTACTGATGCCTGTAGTCAAGCATATTTAGCATTTTCTATTCAAGGTCCAGTACTTCCTTGCAGATAAATGTCTCTCAGTGTAACAACTGAAGTTTTCCAAATGGGACATTTAATTTTGGATGTTTTTTGAATTTTTTTTTTTTTTTTTTTTTTTTTTTTTTTTTGTCTTGAGTAAAGCAGCTGAAGCTTTTTTTTGGAATGAGGTCTGGTGAAAATATGCTTTGTGCATGTTAACATTTGAGACAATCTTATCTAGTACTTTTGTTCTCGGAAGCAGAGACCTGAGTTTTTAGCTGAGGGACAAATCATACAGAAGGAAAATCCTGTTGCCATAACATTAAACTACAAAAATCTGGCACATTTTCAGTCTCTGAAGATATTTGCTCAGTTAGAAACCCACTAGAATTTCATAGCTAATTTCTCAGCTCTGTGACTTATATCCTCACAGCTCCTTCAGTCTGAGTGGACTTTGCATGTGTCTGATCCACAGAGTATCTTGAACCACTCTTTAGCAAACCCTGAGCCATCTCAACACAGTAAGAACTGAATGCGTTCTTCCATGCAGCTGTTCCTTTGAGAAGACAAATACTCATGTCAACAAGCATCTCACAGTTGGATGGAAAGCAGTTTACCTCTTCTCTACAATTAGTGTTTCTACCCTGTCCAAGGGGAAAAAGGTCAAAGACAATCTGGGCTGGGTTGCAGAGGAGTGGAATCATGTATATATATGTTCTATACGTGTGTATATGTATAATTTTTAATATATACATTTTATATATACTGTACACACACACACACTTATAGATATATATAAAAAAAAACTTTGAGAATTCCATGACAAGAAACTATGTCAAAAGAAATTGTTAGGGTTATAAAAATCAAGTTCTCAAAAAATAAAAATGGCAAACTGAGAACTGCACATCAAAACTTAGTTTAGCTCCCTTAGACATACAGCTTCTGATACAACTTCCATGTACATGATTGTATTAATTTTTAAAAACAAGAGTTCCACCTCATTCAGACAATAAGGTTGTGAATTCAAGCATAGACACTTGGGGTTTGATTTGCAGACAAGCTGAACACTCACATCTGTAATTGAGATCAACAGAAAATGCAGTTTGAACATATAACATGCTACAGAAGACACATTACTTTGCAAAACTAGATACTAGTCATTTCAAACTGGATTTACAATATTTGCACTCACTTTTAATCTCTGCCTTAGTTCATATTCACACAGGGGCCAACACTGCCTCACCTTGCAGGGATGCCACGTTCATTAATTCACAATCAATTGCAAGTCAGCAAGATAAAACACTGAACACACCACACAAAAGCACTAGGAGACTATTTTTTTAATTTGTTGATCCAAGGTTTCGGTAGCACTCAGTAAATAACAGAGGAACAACGACTGGAAGAAATACTGACCTACCACTTATTCGGTAGGAACTCCACATGCTGAACAAAGCAAAGGTCATCTGGAACAAGGAAAGGGGTGATTTAAAGTTTCATAGGTGACTTTGATCCTGGGACTTCTAAGTGCTTGACTTGCTTGACTTTGTACTCTGAGCTTTTTTTTTTTTTTTTTGTTAATATTAGTATAGGTTTGGGCAAGGTCAGTTGTATGTAAATTAGACTAATTTAATGTTACTGGGTGGAATTCAGACTAGAATGTAGAAAATGCCCTACAACACAGATGAAATTTAAAGGGTTCCTGGTTGTAATTAAAGGTATGCTAAACTGATACAGAAGCAAATCTGTCTGGAGGGAACATAATGACTGCCCTTGTAATAAGTCAGTCTAGGCAGGGAACTGCTCAAACCCTTAACGTTAAAGTCACCTGCTCACATAGGCAAAAAACCCCCACATGAAAGACAACAACATATGATAGATGTATTTACCATCTCCATTTTCTTGGTTATGTCTATTCTATCAGCAAACAGTGGTCTAAGTATCATTATCACTCAGAAATAACCAGAACTGTTATCACTCCTAGAAATGAAGAGTAAAAAAATACAGAATCTTTCAGGATGAAAAATCTGTAGAAAAGGTGTGATGTTCCCTTCGTGGGTAATGTCTGTCTGAGCATCTCCTACCACACACAAAGAAAGTCTGCAGAGTATGTCCAGCTGAAGAATACACAGCAGCTGCCATTCAAAGCACAGAATCCAAATGGATTTAGACATCTTGCAGGGTTTGCGGATAGATATCTGACCATTTAATTTCTTGCAGACAGACTTCCAGCTCTCCCTACATCCCATTTTAGATGCCAAAATCATCTTTGTGGGGCTGCCTGGGTTAGCAGTTCGTTCATGATAACGCAGACTAATGATAACACAGATGAATCCTCCCCGTTCTGTTAGGTACCAACAGGAGGGAGGAAATTCCTGTATTTGTAGTAGCAGGCACCTGCTCCTTCTCACATTCTCAGACAGACCCTTGACCGCATCTCCCTTAGCAACCTGCCTGAAGCTGTTTCTGTTTGACATAGGATCCCAGGACCCCTCTGATACAGGTCTCTAAATCATATCCCCTTGGCCGATAATTGCTGCTGCAGCCTGCCAGACTTGACTCCATCAGAGTTTTTCTTGTGGAAGACGAGAGGCCGTGATGCAGAAAACAAATTCTTCAAAACAAAGTATGATTTATTTTGTCAAAAGGTATACAGCACTCGGACAAATGGACTTAAAATAGCAAAGACCAAGGTGTCCACTATTACCGCTTAGCATCACCTTCAGCCTCCAGGTAGATGTGATTTAATCTTGATGTCCACTGCTCTCTCAGGGACCTTGTTACAGTTGCCCCAGCCCTTGGCTCTCATTCAACCTCTAGCAGCCTGTGGCAGCTGCCTATTCCTCTCTCCACCAGGTTACAACAGCCCAGCCTTCTACCAGATCAGTGTCTTCTGATCTCCTCCTGCTCTTTCTTAGCAAGACAGCCCTGCTGCTACTATTAGGACTCTGCAGCTGCAACCCATGGATATAAATATGACTACTCTGTTCAAGTATTTCTTGAGTGCCCTTTTTTTAGCCCCTTATTTTACATTTCTTGCCTGGGTTTTTCTTCTTCTCTGTTCCCCTATCTCCCTCCTACATATTTCACTTCATATGATGGAGCTCACTCCAAAGAGCCAGACAGACACTGTAAACATGCAAAATAGTTCAGAGAGAGGAATGGATGTACTGAGCAGAGAGAGAAGATCTTGAATGCATGCCTGCTCCCAGGCAAGGGGTGCAAGCAAATCCCAGTAACTGTACAGCCCCCGCATTCAGACCAGGGCTATTTCCATCCCTCCTGCCCCCATAGCTGGAAGCTATGAACTTTATTATCCATCCTGAGCTCTCTTGTTCTCCTCCTCCCTCCAGGATATACAATTCCTCTCAGAAACTAGATTAAATGTATCTTTTAAGAGAAGACATCAATCTTATCCTTCCCCTGTGGTGTTCACCCTACTGTAACTTCCCATAGGAACCCTATGAAAGTGCCATTCTCTCTACCGCAGAAACGTGTAACTGTATTGTAAATGTTCAACAGAGGGGTGAAAAAGGAGAGCAACAAAAACCCAAGACACACAGCGGTGTTCAAGAGCTACCAGTCATGAAATGATGTGCCTGAAGATCATCAAAGGACTGACTTTAATAGTTTTGAACAGCACCTTATCTACACTTTGATTTTCAGATTCAACATTAAATGATATTTTCTCCTATGTTAGCCAAGTCTTCTCTTACAAAGTAATTTTCACTTTCTCACAACCCAAAGGAGTGGAGTTAACATAGACTAAATGAAATACCATGGCATTTTTCCATCTTTCTCAAATGTTGGGTGTGTGAAAGTCCAGAGAACGAGCTGTAAACAGCAGATAGCATAGTAGGGGGGAAAAAGTGGGGAGGAGAGAGTGACTGGATGAACCCTCCACTGCTGATTGAACAGGACAGTACATTTAGATGAAATTAATTTTCAGTTGCAGTAGTGACAATCAGAAGAAAATATTGATTGCAATAAAATGGAATTCTAAAGAAACTGGCACTACATCAGAAGACAGCACGTTGACACTATTTATGTTAATTTCTCCAGGTTTCATCCCCATCTGCATTATTGTTGACACTTCATGTAACCAAGCAAATAACTCTCAAGAGCCAGAGAGGGAAAGCAAATGATTGCAGCTGCCATTAGGCTCCTATATATTGTAACTAAGCGAACGTACCAACTCATTATGACCTTGATCTAACAACCCCAGTAGTCGGCTCAAAGGCTCATCGAGTACTACATTTTTAAATGTCATTTCACAGAGAACGTTTATAGAAAGTTACATTTCTCTTACCAGTTTTCAATCATAACAAGCAAAAGACTATGGCAGAGGAGAGTGGGAAAACAAAAGTGAGAACACAAAAGGAAATCAGAGGCAAGTGAATCAAAAGCAATAAGTAAACCTCTTTCAATAGTTAGATGTGTTTTCAAAACTATTTAACAGGTCACAGATAGTAGGGGACACTTACTTGGGTCACCTTAGCATTATGTTAGCAAGCATCCTTTCCAATTTCATCACTGCAGAACCTGACTCTCAAAGCATACTCTCACGCATGTAAATAACTTTAAATAAATTACAGCAAAGTCCTGTTGGCTTGTAATTCAGTCACTCTGATGAAGCTTCTCACGAGGGCTCTTTCCACTGGGAAAGAGGATATGCTGAATCATAAAGTCTCCTTTATTCAAAGCAATGAAGGCCAGATTTAGGCAATTGAAGTCAATAGAAAAATTCCCACCAACTTCAATGGACTTGGAATCCTATGCTAAGTTCTCAACAGCCATTTGCCTTGGCTTTAATTCAGCTGCTGCCCCCTCTCCTTCAGGTGCAGTTGCCATTTGGTCAAATTAACTGTTGTCAGATGCAGGAGATAGATGGGATTTTGGATCTGGCTGTGTGGCTGCCTCTGTTACATTTTCATTTTATACACCTGCCGCTCCTTTTTTAATTTGAAAATTACTTTGTTATACTTAAATTGCTTTCAAAGGCAGTCTGTACAGGCCAGCAGATGCACTAATGAGGGTTCTTTATCTTTAAAATGTGCAAAGGGTAATTTTCTTTTTTCATTTAATTTTAGAAAGATTTTAGTCCGTTATTTTTCCGTTCACATTTAATACCTGAATGAAGGGACAGAAACATAAGATTCTTTGTTGTAATCTTTAATGGATTAGTGGTATTGATCAAAGAGCTTTGGGTGCTGATGTGAATTTGTCACTTAATCTTATAGGCATGTTTATCTATTTACCAAGAAATCAGAGTGTCAAGCTAGCAGTAGTATGAGGCCAAGGGCTAGTACAGCTGCTTCCATAGTTGCATACGCTTATTAAGGAAAGGAAATAAATGGTCAAATTATATATCATTGTGGATTAGGGTGGGGGTTGCTGTTTCTTTTTCTAACTCAGAATTTCCCTTAACTTCATCTAAACAGAGCAGTTTCATCAGGGATGGAGCAATGCAAGACAACATTCTGTATTAAATTAGGTAGTAACCTGTGCAGTGCATGTTAATGGGAAGAAAAGCTGCATCGCTGGGATTTCTTTCTTTTTTAATTAGATACAATCAGTTTGACAAAAGGACATTGAGTGGTCTTGATTTTCATTTCAGAGAGATGTGATCATACTTACAATATATTTGTTAGGCAATTTTAAAAAATGCCATATTAGATTATTAAATTAACTCTTCGCATATATCATATTGGTAAATTAAATCTGAAGTGACCTTGAAGAAATAAAAGTTTCAAATTTAAAAAAGGGTAAGTTTTTGAAAGGAAAATAAGATTTGCTTGAAATTCATCATGTGTTTACTGTGTTCAAAATTGCAGCTCTTTTCCCTTGTTCCCAAACCTTTTACGGAGAGAGCATTCTAGGATCCAGACTTCATTCACAAGAGGAAAAATAACTGGGAAAAAAATATGTCAGTTGAAATACCATGTAAAATCACTGTGACTACAACCTGCCAGTGGTTAAAGAAGAGCAGGAGGGGGGCAAGGAGCTAAGATAGGGTTACTGTATCAGCATTGTATGAGAAAGAAGAGAACAGGGCTTCTCACCGTATTTGGTCCAGAGGTTCCCTTTGGATGAAAACTGGTCCATTAAACATTTAATCTAGCCTTTTCCCTGCCACCAGGATCTGTCTCTTCTCTCAATGACTCCTCCGCCTGAAATAACCTGTGAAGTAGGGTGCTAGCCCTGCTCAGGCATGGGGGAAGGATGGCTGACTGGCAAATGGGATTAGAAAGGCAAAGAGGATCACAAGACATGTTTGGACATTGTGCGAGGTAGAAGAGGACTTGTCCCAGCACCAGTGGGGCTGAGGAGGAGGTGGTGAGAGCTTGCCCAGAAGGCTGGGGCAGGGAAATGTGCCAGCATGGCTGTCAGCTGCACAAAGGCAAAGGGCAAAGAGGACTTACTTTGGTGCCAGGGAAAGAAGATCCACAATGAAAATGGAGAAGGGAAAACAGAGGAACACTGTTTATGCAACAGGTGTTGAGATGGTCACAATACTGTGAAAACCAGTGCTGCAAAGTAAACTGAATAGCTGAATGAGCCAGAAAGGATGCAAAGCACCAGTGTGAAGTGCAGACTTCTTGTAATCTGACAAGACGGACAGCTAACTTCTATGAAGTCTATTTTAGCATGTTGCAAGCTGAATTCAGATGTAGCACTGGTTTTCCATTATCAAGACTTTCATATAATATTTGCTCCTGGAAATTAAAGTTCATAGCATTTTGGATAAGGTATTTGCATATAATAACCCCTGATCTCTTTGCTCTTTCTTGCTGCCTGGTTCCTAGTTCCTACCACCAAATGCCAGTCTCAACCTGTACTTTCTGTCAGTCCTGTTCCTTTACCTGAATCTGATGCCGCTACTTATTCACAGCATCTTCCAGCTAAACTGATCTTTGCTCAAGAGATGGCACTTCTCCCGCAGACTCAGGAGGCTATAATGTTTTTTAGCACAGACGCGGCTTAAATGTGTCAGCCGGGACCGATTCTGTTTCCATACGCTTGAAACTTTTCTTCCTTGAGTATAATGGTTACTCAAGCATATCTACTCTTTTTCTACCGAGAACAATTGCAGGCATTTTAAAAGGTGTGGATGATAACTACAAAAGCCTGGCAGCACTGACTGGAGAGTTTTCTGAAGTACTGATATGAACCATTCTCATCAGTGACTTTGTGAGAAGCACATTAATCCTGATCTTCAGGAGCCACGTTCAGCTGTATCAAAAGTATCCCTCTCAAACAGACCTCCAGTTCCTTCAGGATATCCTGAACTCAGACGTACCCTCTTCTCGCTTTGGGTTAGGAAAAATGCACTTAGACTGTAAACACCTTTTTATGTGTCTGTCTGGTAGTATAAAGCAATGAGGCTTCTGCAACTTATGTTTCTGACTATCAGTGTAGTCTTCCATGTAGCAACACCTTTATTTTCTCTATTTAAGATAAATTTCCATAAAATTCCTGCTAGTTGCAATGAAACAGCTCAGCGAAGTTTCTTAATGACACGTAATTCACCATTTTCCTCCACCTGCTCCAGGCTCGGTATAGTCTCAAGCACAGATAGAATCAGAAGACAAAGCAAGGAGGTCTATAAAGGACATTATCACTGGAAAGAGACAGTAGGATTTATAACCTGTTCTCTCCGGGCCAATGCTTTAATGCAAGTAAATGCCTACAGCTATAAACATTCTGCCAACAGTACGATAAGAGTGACATCCACTAGAAGTTAAGCATTTGTGTTTCATAAAATCATAATCACTGCTCATATTTTTAACAGAATAATTCCAAAGATCACAGAGAACAAACAAACTCCTGTCATATGAGTTATTTTTCCCCTGGTTTGGACAGTGGAAGTAACAGGAGAGGGAGCAAGGATGAGCTGAAGACCAGAAGAGTCACCAAAACCTACCTAATTTGTTCTGACCTGAAGCAACAAAAACCATCAAATGTTCCTGCAGAATGGAAACCCATGCATTTAGCTAGATGCACATGCCCGCAGATGCAAACACCATTCGACTGGTACTCCCACATACGCTGCCCTTGATGCTTTACCATTTTTTCCCCATGTGGAGATTCAGGCCTGGTAACCTACAGAGCTATCCTACTCCTCCATAAACAGCAGAGGTTGTTTCTAAGAAATGTAAACCATTAAAAAAAGATGCTGAGGAAACTTTAAAAATGGAGCTGTTGTCAGCAGAGATTAAATTGTATACCAACAGCACGACATTTATGCACTGCTACTTAAACTGTGACAAATGGTTGCAAACATGATAGTTTCAGGATCTTTAATCTAAATGAATGGTGCTTTTAGCCTACCTCTGACTGGAACTCATTTTGGAAATAAAGAAGCATTTCCTACTCGGTTGTGTACAGAACTACACCACCAATGACTAAAAGGGCAGAAGTCGCAGCTTTCACAGCTCTTGATAGTACTACAGTGTACTGTAAGGACTGGAACAGGCCGTCTATATGTGTTTATTCCCTTCTGAGTCCCAAGCAATGTCTGCAATGTAAATTAAGATTTTACCTACCTGCCGACCTTATAGAAATTGTCTTCAAGGATTTTTTTTCCTCTTTCATTTTTCTTGTTATAACAATGTGCATAATGTAAGCTCATATAAGGCAGCAGAGATTACATTAAAATGTAATTTTTAAAATTACAAATACCTCAGATAGCAAGTTATTCGAAAATAATTTCCATCATTATCAGTTTAAATGTAATATTAACTACTGGAGCAAACTGATGGCATAGGTAGTTTATCCTACTTGTGCTAAATTTATTCCTGTATTATCCTCAGAGACTCTCAGCTGAAGGAATTAAAAGCATGATTCTTACAAATAAGTATTTACAAAGTGATTTTTTAGTGTTTATAGTCTTGTAATACAATACTTATAAAATAATCTAATTGCAAACATTCCAAGGTGTTCTTCAGCTGATAGCACAAGAGAAAAATTCACTCTTTTATCCTGCCCCCACCACCCCCACCTCCCTGTTCTCAGTCAGTGGCTCGACTGTATTCCTTGGAGATTTTGGCATTAAAAAAAAAAAAAAAAAAAGAAACAGGAAAAGCTGTTAGGTGAAAAACATTTCTTCAAAAAAGAAACAACTCATCACAACTACAAAAATGTGATTTTGGCTTATAATGAGGTGACCAGCTTCTGATGCTTGCATGAAATTTCTGCAGCAGTCCCCTTGCACAACTGCAAGATTTGCAGCTGGGAGGAGACCTAAGGTGGTGAACTAGGTGACACACTAAGAAAAAGATCCCTTAAAGTTGCCACTTTAAACGCTGAAGTTTACTCCAGCTTTTTTACAGCCCCTATATTTTTAAAAAGACAATAAAAACAATCTTCCCCGTTCATTTTTTTTTTTTGAGGGAAAATACAATCTTTGTTCAGAAGAAATTCTTCTGATGAAATACTTAACTTAGAACAAGGTTAAAATAAAGTTAAAGCTGTTTTTAAGAGCAGGAATGCACTGCCATCTCGTGGAGCGTGTGCTGGGAGGCCGTGCAGCCAGCCTGATGCTGCGGGATGAAACACGCTCCAGCCTCCACCACCCCACAGGCATCATCTTTCCGTGCACACAGCCACATGTTAAAAAGCAAGTCGCTGTATCTTTGGAAATGATAAGAATTTTCCTAAGGAAATATATCTGACCAAGCAAGATAAAAGACCTTTTAAAATACATCTAATGCAGAGATCAGGATGAAATTCTGAGTTACATTGCCTCCAAGGCTGCCTCTATACTGGGAGATTTGCACCTCAGCAGCCCACTAAAGAAACCAGTCCCAGCACAGAGGCAGTTTTGACAGGGAAAGCTGATCTGTCTGCTGATGTAGCAGTAACACCTGCCACCAAAAAATGCATTATAACAGTAAAGCACAGCTTTTGCGGCAGACGCATAGACGCTGGGCTTCTGTGGGCATAAGGGTGCCCATTGAGTCACCCCTCCGTGCAACCCTGATCAACACAGAAGTGCTGACAGAAGTCTGCAGCATAGCCCTCAGTTATTCTGTCAACCCTACTGGGAATTGCCCAGATACAACAGAGTATCACCCTCTCTTTTTTTTTTTTTATCGGTGTCTGTTATTTCAATATATTAGAGCTGAGATATTCAAGGCTGCCTGAGGGTTTGGAGAATTAGATTCAAAATGTTCTAGGCAGTTCTGAAAATTCCTAAGAGAGTGATTTTACAATGCTATGAGTCTGATCCTTCAATCCCTCCTTGTGTAAGGAGCGCTTACTTAGAGAAACAGTTTAAGTAGTATTGTCTTAGAGCCAAATTTTGACATTTAGCTGCTGGCCATGCCGGTAGCACATTTTTTCTCATGCTCTCCAATCTACAGGTAAACTCAGAGTGAGCAAAAGCTACCATCTTGCCTTTGGGCAAGGTGCACTCCTGGACGTGCATCAAGAGAAGAGAGCCCGTAATTCAGAGATGTTGTAATTGTGAGAGATGTATTCAGCGCACATAAGTGGAAAACAGGTTCTTTACATGCTGTGTTAAAAGTGGGGAAGACTTTAATTATTTTGCACAAAAATATGTCTTGGTTGTGAGAGACTGAAAGAGTTAATGTCTCAAACATTGTGGTGGGACAAGTTCTGCATAACAACAAACCACAGGTGGAACCACAGGTGAGGTGAGAAGCCGATCAGCACAGATCAGCACAGGACATCAGCAACAGGACAGGGAGGGCCTGCCGGAGGGGGCGCAGCTCCG
>JANHGO010004380.1:0-25133 GCA_024606505.1 Aquila spilogaster | reverse complement strand
TATATATCACTTTAGAAATTGTATTTTTTTGCATTTTAATACTCATTGTTACTCCAGATCTGTTGAAGCCCAGCCTAGAAGCAACTCTGAAAGAAAACCTTACACTTGCAGAAATGGAAACCCAAAACTACTGGGTTCAGCAGACAGAGAACACTACTTCTGTTGTGTCATGGCCTTAATACAGCTCAATTCCTAAGTTCATCAGGTGTTAGGAGTCAGTGTTAGTTGGCCTGAGAATTCTGCCTTATGGCATAGAGGTGATCAATATTAGCTCCTAGAATTGTAAATAATTCAACAGGGTGAACTTAATTAATTCACTGCATTCAGATTCAGCCAGCTGAACTTCAGTAGTAGAATACAAATTTCCTCAAACATTTGCATTAGGTTTTATTGCAGTTCCTTGTCTGAAAGGCACAAATTTTGCTATACTTTTCTTGCTTTTAACATCAGACTCAGTATGCACACATACACAACAAAAGCACAAAATCCTAATAAAAACTAACATTATATTTTAAATTTTTGCATAATAGCAGTGCCCTATAATGGTTAAAAATATCAAATCATTCAACTTTCCTCAGAAACTCAGTAAAATTTTGTATAGTGTTTGAGCTATTTAATTATTGGTTTATAAAATATTTCTTGCTCTTCTTGCTCTTACAATCCATGGAATAGTGTAGGTGAGAAAGATGAAGAATGGAATACAAAAGCCCCCCAAGCAGTAGTTGGATATTTCCTCTCTCTCAAGAACAAATTAATTTTCAGAATCTGGAGACCAACTGTAAATTCCCACGTCTGACTAAATTTGCCTTTTCCTGACACCCTTTTAAGAGAAAGTCTGTCTCTTCTTGAAAAGTTTGCCTACACCTTACAAATTTATTGAACGTTTATAAATATTGCTTACTTAAGATTAAAAAACTGGGGCAGAAATGTGAGATGTTATCTGTTGTTAACAGTGCTAAAGTGAATTTAAGCTTAAGAAACATGCAGCATAAAGCAGCCGCTCTTCAATGCCTGTTCCAACCAGAAATCACAGACGAACCTCTAATTTTGATCACAGTAGTGGTTTAAAAACCAGCTATAATTTTGATTGCAAATCCTAAACATCATACGAGTTTACAATATATCTGTCCTTTGATTCCCTGCGTGGGTACTGGGCTTCAGATTTTTCCTATTAATAAATAACTACTGGGTGAGGCCACTAGAGGGAGAGCTGACCGTATTTATTAAAAACATCAAGCTACATGCTGTTCAGTGCTAGTTCTGGCAGAAGGATGGAGGTGGGGCCAAACAAAACTCAGTACTCCAGACTCAAAACAACAAAAATGGCTACAAATACATCCTAAAGCTGGATTTTTTCCAACATTTTGGAGAACAATAAATACAAAAGTGAAGGGACTTTCAAGAGATCATCCAGCTTTTCCACTCAGTGTTAGCAAAACCAGATAGATTTATCTCATCTGTAATTTAAACTCACAACTGCTCTGCATCCTTTCCACGGTGTCTCTGGAGGAAATTTTGTACTTTTCTCCCTCTTTTTCTAACAATTTCTAAATTGTTAACTGTGTGAGTAGATCTAACCGTAATCTTCTCCATTCTCATTCCTGCAACAAATGGCCTTTGCCAGGCCTCTGATTAATCCCATTGCTTCTCAACTCAACTTTCTCTAAGGGATCAACACTCTTCTTAAACTGCATTCCCCCAAGTGCAGCCAGAAAACTTTGCAATGACCACTAACTATTGTCATCTGGATGTGATTCCATACATTTGGCTCATTTGAGTTGTAGCTGCTAGGAGGTAAAGAACTGCTCACTACTGAAAAGATCACCTAAACTGAACTTATAATGTAATAATAACTGTGTATTTGTTAACTACTGCTTTCAACTCCATCTCCAAGGCAAAAGTGGGAAGTGCTGACTAATGCTAGAAGCGGAAGAGACCCTTTCAGAGTAAAATTCAATGAGTTATTTTAAAACTATGCTCCTCAGCAATTTATGTACTTGCACAGAAATGTCAGTTTTTATTAGTATCAGGTGTCCATTCCTTAAGAGATTGTATTCAGAAACTGCATTAAAATGCTTTTCAAAATACCATATTACTTCAGTATGCAAGAAGCCTATTACTTTCCTTTGGAGGGAAGATAGGTTAGTTTAACCTAGATTATTCCTGACAAATCCATGTTTTTATCTCCCAGGTACCTGAAAATTATTTTATACAGATTGTTTTGTTGTCTTTGTTTTTTTTTTTTTTCCCCAAGAAGTGACTTTACAGTGACTATTCTTCAATTGTTTTACTTTTTGTTTCCACAGTTCTCCCCAAATTCTCAAATTCCAGTCCACATTGTTACTGGTTCCCAGATCATTTCTGGCATTCATTTTTGAACTCGAAATAAATCTCATCACATGGAGTGATTTGAGAACACCTAACTATTTTTTCTGTATACAAACTGTTTTTTTTTTGCCTCTGCTTCTGACAGCGTGCTGGCAGGCTAAGTACTGGAAAAGATCCTTAGCAGGCAAAACAATTTTTTCCCTTCCCCTCCACTATATGGCTAAGGAATACATCTTTCTTTTATTAAGCAGGACAAAAGCTAGTGATTTTAACAAGGGTGATACACGAGGCCACTCAAACAGTGAAAACTCTAGCAAACAGCACTTGATTGTCAATCTTAGGGAACAGCTGAAACCTCTATGTCATGAGAAACAAGAGTTTGGGACTGGAACAACTGAGTGAAGGAAACATTCTTTTTGGTCCTGGTGGAAATTCATCAGGAGGGAGAGGGCAGGTGGACTGCAATTCCTAATGAAGAAAGAATGATTAATCAGCCACTTATTCTCTTTAAGGTCACTAAGAAGCTAACGGCACTGAGATTGCCAGGAAGCTATCCAAAAATCAGGGAAGACTGATGTAAATTTATGGATTATTTGATATTTAGGAACGAAGTCATACTCAATTCCTACATAGTAATCACACTTTAAATTGTGTTTGACCATTACAGATGAAAGACACAATCAAAAAAAACAATCAACTAACCAACCAAATAGAAGTCTCATGTCACTTTCAATATCCTGCTGGAGCCCCAAAAGTCATCATTTATTTCTGGCAAACAATAATCCCTTTTTCATTTTGGCACTTCAAGATATCCAAAATGTCCAGAAGATGCTCAGGAGATTTTTTGCTCAGGCAAAGCTAAACTGGATTCTTGTCTGATTCAGCCTTAAAATGACGCAGAAATGTTAATCTAAAGCAAAATGTTGTATTTGCATCTCCTTCCGATTAAAACCCAGTACTAGTCAGAAGAATTCTCTATTCATGTAACTTTGTTTCAGGGGGTTTTGAGGGTAAGCTTATTCCAGAAGGCAGGAGTTGATAGTTCTTATATGCCTTTGAAGTTTCATGTTTTATTTATGTTATTGTGTATTATACTTCTGGCCTCCTGTGATATCAGCCCTTGGGAAAATTAAACCTTTCTGTTGAAGACATTCCAAAATAGGTTTGGAAAGCACTACCACAATCCATGTTTACCAAAATATCACCCTTATTACCTTTTTTCAATTATTAGGATCAGCGTTGGCTACATTTGAAGCAAAGATTTCGCTTTCCAATTCAAGGCATGATAAACAAGAGGAAGATAAACAGCAATGCGGGAGAACAAGGTAGCATGTTTTTGCCAGTTTTGGCATTAGATTAACCATATCCAATGTAGTGAACAGAGGGGAGTCAGATAACTGTCAGCAAGGAACAGATGGGCTAAGGAGCAGCCAAATATTTTAAACAGTTTGAAAGACTACTAGAAAGTCAAAGGGTCTGTGGAGTAGTATTGGGAAGCAGGGGAAAGATGTAGAGATGGAATGGACAGTCTCTTTGAAGTTGTTCAGAAAATGGTTAACGCTACCTGATACATGTGATGCAAGAGTTACTGCATTAAAGGAAAAGCTGATTCATGTCTCACAAGCATTACTGTCAAAAGCAACTTCTACAAAACTTCGACAAAAACTTTTAAGTCATTTGTTAAAGTGGAGTTTCACAACATTGAGCACAGCAGAGTTGGGAGTACAACTAGTACCCATCTCTTCTTCTTTGAGAATGTAGCCTTGATACTTGAGAAAAGCTTTTCTAGTTTTCTTTTTGGTGATACCTCTAGTCTAAATTGCCTGTTATCACCCACAAACGGGCATTCGACATCCAAAGCCTCATACCTGCTGTACAGAGGCACCTGGGGGAATGGAGTGGCCAAGGAGGGGTTTTCCTTGCAGCCCTAAGCATGGACTTGCCTACATCCACTCCTTTCCTCTAAGTTTTTACCTTCAGCCTAGAAGTAAGAGGAGAGAGGCTGCCTTGGATCTCATGCTTTCTCTTGTGGTTGAAACTGTCACAGTGAGGACAAGAGCATCAATGTCCAGGCAGAGATCTGTATCAAGTAGTGTCCCTTAAGGGTCAGTACTGGGACCAATGCTCTTCAGTATCTTCATTAATTACATCAACTGTGGGATCAAGTGCACCCTCAGCAAGTTTGCTGATGACACCAAGCTGTGTAGTGTGGTCAGCATGCCCAAGGGACTGGATGCCATCCATAGTGACCTAGATAGGCTCAAGCAGTGGGATGACGTGAACCTCATGAGGTTCAATAAATCCAAGTACAAGGACTTGCACCTGGGTCAAGGCAACTCTCACTATCCATGCAAGCTGGGGGGTGTAAGGATAGAGCACAGTCCTGCTGAAAAGGACGTGGGGATACTGGTGGATGGGAAGCTGGACATGAGTCAGCAATGTGCCCTCGCAGCCCAGAAAGCCAACCATGACCTGGGCTGCAACAAAAGAAGCATGGCCAGCAGGTCAAGGGAGGTGATCCTGCCCCTCAACTCTGTGCTGGTGAGACGTCACCTAGTGTACTGTATCCATATGTGGAGACCTCAGTATAGGAGTGATGTGGACCTGTTGGAGCGCATCCAGAGGAGGGCCACAAAAATTATCCAAAGGATGGAACACTTTCCCTGTGAGAAAAGGCTGAGGGAGCTGGGACTGTTCAGCCTGGAGAAGAGAAGGTTCTGGGGAGAGCTGAGATAGGTCTTTCAGTATCTAAAGGGGAGAGGGGGGGAGGCTGTAAGAAAGAAAGGGACAGGATCTGTAGCAGGGTCTGTTGTCATAGGACAAGGGGAAATGGTTTCAAACTAGAAGAGGGGAGATTCAGACTGAATATAAGGAAGAAATTTTTTTGTGATAAAGATGGTGAAGCATTAGAACAAGTTGCTCAGAGGTGTGGTGTATGCCCTGTCCCTGAAGACGTTCAAGGTGAGGCTGGACCAGGCTCTGAGCAACCTGACCTAGTTGTAGGTGTTCCTATTCATTGCAGGAGAGATGGACTAGATGACCTTTAACTGTCCCTTCCAAATCAAACAATTCTATCATTTGTCTCCTAATCCATCAAAAATACTCCAGTCTGCCATGGCAATAAAATAAATAACAATTGAATAGGCTGGGGAGAATGCTCTCAAGACAGCTTCATCACCTCACTCAGTCAAGAAACTTCTTTTTTTGACTGCTCATGAGCACTCAGATATATATGGTACTTGGAAATCTTAGCATCAAAAAAACAATACCTTAGGACTTTACATATGCCAGTGAAATGTACTGTAGTCATTGTTCTTGTATAGTAAACTAAAAATTATGAGTCATATATTCAATTTCCTTCTGTACTGTGACTTGGTAGAATGCTATTTGTCCATTTAAGACAGTTTCTTCCCAATGTTTACTTTGCTGAACTCACTGCTCTTTGCAAATCTCTGAGGAGGGGAATAGAAGGAGGCGTCAGGGAGCCAATAGCAGGATGGGAATGGCACAAAGCTACACACAAGGAGATTCAGACTGGATATTAGGAAATAATTCTGTACTGTGAGGGTGGTCAAACACTGGAACAGGCTTCCTTGAGAGCTGCTTGATGCCCACACCTGATGGCATTCAAGAGCCATTGGGGTGACACTTTCAATAATATGCTTTAACTTTTGTTAGCCCTGAAGAGGACAGGCAGTTGGTCCACAGCTGTGCTGTGGATTTTTTAAGAAAATAGCAGTGATAGCACACCACTCTTTTAGTTGTGGCTTGCAAAAAGCCAAGGACTTTTCAGCTACTCATGCTGCCCTGCCAGTGAAGAGGCTAGGGTGTACAAGGAGCTGGGAGGGAACAGAACCAGGACAGATGACCCAGACTGACCATAGGGACATCTCAAACCATATGGCATTACACTCTGCAATGAAAAACGGGGAAAAGAGAGAGAGTATTTGGAGTGACGGCATTTGTCTTCTCATGAAATTATTACACGTATTGGGCCCCGCTTTCCTGGAAATTGTTGAACATCTGCCAGCTGATGAGCTGATGAGTAAATGAATTCCATATTTTACTTATTTGTGCAGCTTTTGCTTTACTATTAATCTATATCTCAATCCATGAGTTCTTGTACTTTTACCTTCCTGATTCTCTCCATTATCCCAACATGGGAAGAGTGAGTGAGGGGCTGTGGTGCTGAGGTGCCTACTGGAATGCACAACACTCACTAAAATCCTGTTCTTACAAAACAGTGTATACAAAACAGTGTATCTCTGGCATTATTCTTATGGAAAGATTGTTTTGGAACCTCACTGCTGTGACAACTACACAGTGTTTTCTAGTTTTCAGGCTAAATTAATTTTTGATGACCTTATAAACACTTCTTGCTGTGCATGTTGTGCCTTAATTCATAGTGTTCTCCTTCCTCTAATGTAGTTGTAGAGAGTGTTTAGGAAAATAAAATTTAATAAGAATCTGTTCAAACAAGTATTTGGATCTCTTCCCTGCTTTATCCTAATAGCCCTTCCCCATGCTTTTTCCAATTTCATTTTCTTAAGCATCAGTGGTACTACCAGCTGTCCCCTCCTCATTTGCTGGCTCCTTAAACCACATTACTAACAAGAAGCTAATATTCCCCATCTAACTAGTCATTCCTCATAACACAGAATAATAGAATCATACAACAGAATTATAGAATGTCTTGGGTTTTAAGGTATCTCAAAGATATCTAGTTCCACCCCTCCTGCTGTAAGCAGGGACACCTCCCATGAGATCAAACTACTCATGGTTCCCTCCAATCTGCTCTTGAATGCTTCTGGGGATGGAGCATCCACAGCTTCTCTGGGCAGCCTGTGATGGTGCCTCACCACCCTCTCAGTAAAGAATTTGTTCCTAATGTCTAAACTGGAAGAAAGTAGATTTAGATTAAAGTGATTATCCTTTGTCCTATTACTACACTCCCTTATAAAGAGTCTCTCTCCTTTCTGTAGTCTCCCTTTAAGTACTGGAAGGCTACAACCAAGTGAAGTCTCTGTGAAGTCTTCTCTTTTCCAAGGTGAGCACCAGCTCCCTCAGCCTTTCTTCATAGGAGAGATGCTTCAACCCTCTGATCATCTTTGTGGACTTCTCCAGACCCACTCCAAACAGCTTCATGTCTTTCTTGTGCTGAAGGCCCCAGACCTGTATGCAGTATTGCAGGTGGGACCTCACAAAAGCAGAGTAGAAGGGGACAGTCACCTCCCTCATCCTGCTGGTCATACTTCCTTTGATGTAGTCCAGGAAAAAATTTGGCCATAGCAGCCTTGGAATGTGATGAAACGAGAATTCAGGGGATTTTAGTCATGAAGCTCACAGTCATGAAGGGAAAGAGATAAGCATTACAGCACTCAGGAACAGATCAAACAAGCCTCTCTTCTCACTATTCAGAACAGGTTTTGCATGCATCGAAAGTTCTGAATTTGTTCCATTTCTCCCTGAAGATAGTGGCTCTCTTACTATTCCTATTACATTTATCCACTACTGTTATTTGGTGTATGTAAAATCATAAACATTTATTTAGTAAACAGTAAATGAAGAAAATAAATAAATCAAACATTCCTCAATTTTCAGCTCAATTCTACTCATTAGAAAGATGGAATTAGCCTTCAAATCCTGGTTACTTTTCAGGAGTATTCAGTTAGAAATATATAAAAACTGTAATGTAAATATTTCAAGAGAATTTCTTAATTCATTCTTCAACAAGGTTCAATCTGTTCTATGCTGCACAGACTATTGCACAACATAACTCAGTTTCCCCATTGTGAAATATGCTATTCATTTTTTTTTTTATTAGTTTAAGTCTGTCAAAGATATGCTACTTTCAGTCAAAGAATGAAGGATGCAGAAGAAAGAGGTGTCAGAGCAGGAATAGAGACATACATTGTCTTGCATTGAATAAACCATTTTGTTTCTACACAACAAACATTAAGTCCTGTGATTACAGAGTAAGATGAGAACTGAAAAACATTGACAGTTATGCATTTTCTTGTGTATTTGTTTTAAAAGGGGCAGACTATAAGAGAAAATATTATTTTCAGTTATATTAAAGTGTGTACTGAAACAGTACTGTTCATACAATTCTAAATAAACCTTCAGGCTAGTGGAAAAGAACTTAATCATGTTTGTTCTCTTTTTTCCTTTGGCAATTTGAACTCACATTTCTGATTCCCAACACCTTGTAATCTTTAACAAATTTTAACACTTGAAAACAAGTTCAATGTATATATCTCAAGATCCAAAAAATAGATGTGAAGTTAATAAGTAAACTGACAATGAGTTTTTACGTAGACTAAGGAAGATACTATTCCTTAAACATCTGCAAAAAGGAATCAGAATATTAGTTATCGTGTATTCTTTATAGTTTTCTTCTAGCATTTCAAATGGCAAACTAACCCTCCAAAGCCGTATTGCACCATATCATATTTCAAATGAGCAATCAGGAAAAATATATTTAAAAAAAAATCTGTCAGAAGTTATGCACTGCTTTGCTTCCATGTTTATTTTTCAAAAGATCCAATCAACAAGCATTACTAGTCAGTGCATCAGAACTCAGTCAATACATTACTATTCAGACTCTAGAAACACAAACAAGGAATACATAAGCTCTGCCAATCAAATTTCAATGGCTTCCTTCAGAAATGTCATAAATTGTCTAGTTAAGTAGCTTTATACAATATGACTAAAAACAGAGCTCCTCTACCCTTTTCTCACCCCATTACTGGCCAAAATATCTACAACTAAAATCTTCAATGAAGTTGGGACCTACGGTAAACCCATTAGAATTCATGGCTGGTTTAACTGAATAAAGTTTTCTGAAGTTCCTTACCACGTCATGAGTACTAAAATACTCTAACAACAGTGATTCAGCTTGCAATTTAGAAAAATAAAAAATAAATATTGTGATAACAACCTTGAAAACCATTCAGAACTTGGTAACAAATACTGAGGAACAGTGAGGAAAGAAGGAAACCTCCAATCTGGAGTTGGTGGAAAATGAATATTTTAATAATATATATTGATGTTGGAAATATGGTGTTGTTCCCTTTTAAACAAATGTTATAATAGTGCAATAGGTCTAAATGTACACTAATGAAGTTCATCTATGGCTGACTTTCTTTTCCACAGATTGCCAAAACAGCTGCATGTTTTCCCAGCTCAGCTCCAGTGTATTGTCAAACTGATTGGCAGTTCTCACGCTCTTGATAACGGTGATGTAGTTGCTAGTTTCAGCTAAAGATGGAATTTTTCAGGGAAAGTCATATCCAATAGAAATGGAAGAAGGAAATATGTTGATTCATGCTTTCTTTTCTTATTTAATGTCTGTTTTTGTTCAAACTCAACAACATTCAACACTTACTTGAAAACTGAAAAAATAACAACTCTTAAAATATTCTTTTCTTAATACCACATTCTAGTATCCTCCCTCCAGCACAGAACACAGATTTTATTCACCTTATTTCTTTTTGCATTTCATGACCATGTTCTACATTCTATATCTTAACAGCATTCTAAATCTTACTGAGCAAAGGCACAAGGAACAACAGAGGACAACAAAACTTGCAACGTTTGCTAGAATTATCTAGATACCTATCAGTACAGTTATTTTCCCTCCATTTGGTACTAATTACCATCAGGAATCTTTTTGGAGTCTCATGTCATTGATCCTTCATTCATTTCCTTTGCTGTCTTTCCCATCACACATCCTACTCCATGCAACTGGCATGAATCTTACCTAAAGCTTCTGGTGTTAGCGCATGGCTGTTCTTACTGCTTGGAACATCAGCTTTTCTAAAGTACAATCAGACTTAGAGTGCTCACATGAACAGATGCTCAAAGTCATTGTGTGACAGTGTCACAGGGTTTTCTGTCTCCTTTACATGTCCATCTAGACTTACTATTTAATGAGCAAAACTCACTTTGTTTAGCACTCCTACAATAAAGGTAGAATGATTTCTTCTCTGAGTAACTTCTGTTATTCAGAAAGTAAGCATTACAGGAAAGTAAGTATTGTCTTTCATTTAAAAGCAGCAATAACTTCTAGAAGTATTCAGAGCTGTACTTATTGCATAAAGCAAGAGATTTGTGCATAGCAATAAGTTTTCTTAGTTTTGACATGGTCACACTGATCACAGAGTATATTCAAAATACATGCCAGAATCTATTTTCTTGTTAGGCAAGCTGGTGCAATTCCTCCCCCTTCCACTGAGTTGACAAATCGTGGAGAACTAAGGATGAGAGTCTGAGGATGCATTTGTTTAAATGTTCTTTTAATAATTTAGAGATGAAATCAAGTTGGCAACGCAGTGCATAGCAAGAGATTACAGCAGACCTAGAAACATTCTTGCTCAAGGGCGGCCTTCAGCTCATCTGAACATCTTACACTTAAGCTGCCTGAACAGAGCATGCAGTTCCTGGAGCCTTAGGAGTGCAGTACTTTCCAGGTACACATAAATCGCCATTTTTGTGATAGCATGACATCTTGTGGACTGCTGGTAGTACTACGAAGGAACTCTCTGTTCCTATCTTAAGTATTGTTCACATCAAGCAAACTAGTACATGGAGAGCCTGTTTCTTTTAGAGCTGACTGGATCATATACACAGCTGTCGACTTTTTATGGATAAAAAGCATTGCAGAGGATAAGCTGGTGAGAAAAGAGATATATATGCAAAAGCTATATAATGTACAGGCACTAAGCCCAGTGATGGCAATGTGCAGAGCCCACGGTAGGGGAAAGTACCTTTGGTGGCTCAGCACCTTACTGACAGGAGGCAGTCTTACAAGATTGGCTCATTTCCATCTTCAGTCTATTTGTTGTTGCTAATGCAATTCTGAGCAGGCAAAGAGAAAGTGGTAAGGGTCCCTCAACATGTTTCCTGGCAGGCAGGTGGTTGGTCTCTCTTTCCAAACATCTGAGAAACAAAGAATGGAAAAAAACAGAAAAGCTTGAAGACCTTGAGGGTTTTTCTGTTCCCACCACTCCCACTGCCTTACTAAAAATGGAGAATATTCAGGTTTATTTTAAGCATTAGAGAATGACTAAAAATCTTGCTTTTAATACATGTGAGCTTGTGTGGTTGTATCACTGGTCCTCATCACTACCTCCTGATTAACAGTAATGGAAAAAATGTCTGATCATTAAGCTGTCTGACTACATTTGAGTACATCCCCATACACACTTTATTTAAATCTTTCCTGAATGATATATTCAAGGAAAACTTTGTGCTTTACTTCAAATAACAAGGCAGCACTGAGTTATGAGCCAGCAGAAAAGATGAACTTTATGAAGCATATGTAGTCTTTTTCCACAGGAACTGAGGTCAATAGATTTATACAAAATGTTTCTTTGCTCTCAAGTCCCTTTACTGTGTTTTCATTTTGCACATGGGGTCAATCAAGTCTATTCCCTCTGTTTCAGGCCACCCACTAGTTCTTAAGTTGGAATGGAGCATTGCACATTCTTACAAGCTTCTAGATAGTGTGAAGTGTGAATGTGGAAGAGGAAAGGAAGCAGTACTTCACAAAAGAATAGCAGAAAAAAAAAGGAAAACAACCCACTATCAGGATTTAGATGATGTAAAAACAACAACAACAACAAAAGCATCAAGTATCATGAACAGATAGATTCCACTGAAATTATCAAACTTACCACAGTTTGATAGAAGACTGAGATACTCTCTCTAGACTTTTCCTCCACAGTTGAACTTATCTTTACATTTTTGATTGAAGAGGGAAATGCAAAAATACTCTGAGAACTTGTCAGGAGTTTCCTATGCCGATTTCATGAATGTGAGAGAGGTGGAAGTTTCAGCTGGATGTATATCCTCTAGATCCCCAGTCTAAACAGAGGGGAAATCAAAAGTTTTATCTTCTCTAACGATTTAATAATTATTTCTAATGAAAATATTAATCAGCTTAAGAATAGCTTTCAAGTTAATGTCTCAGCAAGTACTGGTTCAAATACAGAATATAACTATGGGTAGGATTCAGCTCGAGATTAAGATCATGCTGATGGTGACTACATACCCACAACATTGGAAACCTATTTAACTGTATGGGAATTATTAGGTCATGGCCTGAACCAATGATTGAGTACCTGGTGAAGGGGCATAGCCAGCCCTGGGAGCACAGGTGGAAGCAACTCATTTGTGCAATCAGAAAGGGTGGACCCAAAATCCACTCCTCTCTAGCCACATTTAAGGGCTGGGAGCTGCCAGTGAGCCCTGATTTTTGGAAAGGGGTAACTTACACCTTCTTCATTACCAGATTGTGACCACTACCTTTCTTGGGAAGGCAAGTATGAACATAACTGGAGCTTGGGTTATGATGTAAAACCCTAAAATCTAGCCTTCAGTGGGAGTTTGCTAGCCTCACAGGATCAGAAGCTGAGCCTTGAAGGCTAGGACAAGAACTATCCTTATTCAAATCCACAAAATTTTGACCATACCCAGGCCTTGCAGTTCTCAAGTGACTGTTCAAGGAGGAAAAGCCAAAAAATAAATGTATATATGTTTCACAGCTTAAATATATGTAGGGTTGTAGGGAATCTGAAGGTGAAAGGAGAGAGAACTTTTCTTCTTCTTAATCTAAAGTGGCTTTGGATAAAAACTCACTGTCTGTTATCAGCTGTTACAAAGCAGCCACTAACGAGGGAAAGCAGACAAATATATTTGCATCCATTAACTGCTCTGAGCACTAGTATGAAACTGCACAAAACATTATAGCAGTGCATCAAAATCAGAGAAGCTTCTTGCTCATAGGCCGTTGTACTTTGAAGAGTATTGACTGCACAGAGTATGCTCACTTCTACTAAAATGAAGCCTTGGAATTATGCTGAGTACTGCACCATTGGTACATGGCTGGAGACATGCTTAATATAGTTTAAATCCAAACAATTAGACAGGACCCAGTAAAATTCTGATGTGTACTGTTTCTGTAAGAAGCTATAAACCAAAAGGATAACACACTAAGGGGAAGAAAATTCCCTCCACCTAGAACTGAATTCCAGGCTCAAGAAAAAATAAGAGAATATGGGCAATATAACACCTAAAGTTGAAGACCAACTCCTGATTTCACGAAAAAGAAAAACCTTGTGTATCTTATATCTTATATATTCTTGAGAACTAGCAGTATGAAACTTAAGCCACAAGTTCATTCTTCTCAATAGACACCAAGTGCCACGGTCGAAGACAATGTTTAACTTGACACTTTTCCAAAGTTTACTGTTTTACTCTAAATTCCAGATCTACTATTGTTTTAAAATGCTTATTGTAGATTTCTTGTTATTTATTTGAAAAAAAAGATAACTTTCTACAGCTACAGAGAAAATTGCTATAATGGAGAAAATGTCTATTTCTGTCTGTATTTAATCAGCAGATACTAAGCACTGCAGCAGGTAATGAGTACTATATCAATTATTTTTCACAACAGAAGTAGTAAAATGGTGTTGGCATCTCCTGTCTGACAGAGGCAGAGAGAAATGATGGAATGAAACTCATGATCCTACCCAAACTAATTTAATCACTCCCACTTCTTACAAACCATGCATTTCTTTTGTCTTGTCTAACAATGCTGGACGAGAACTGCATAGGCCTAGTAAGGAAGAGATAGCTTGCACAGAAACATGCTTTGCACTTGAGTCACGTTTTGATCAAACCATTTAGTCTTAATTGTTTGTTTTAAAACTGGGTCTTAACCACATTAGGAAGAATGTGGTTCTGTTAGCAGACATAGACCAGGCTTGAGTCATTACAAAAGATGTAAACAAACTGGATAGAGTCCAGAGAAGAGTAATAAAAATGATAAGAGGTACAGAAAATGACCTAAAGGAAAGGTTGAAATAGTGGAACTTGTTTAGTCTAGAAGAACAAAGACTGAGCTGGGACATTATCAGAATCTTTGAATACGTGCTGTAGAGGAAAAAAATCAACCACTGTCCATGTTCATTAATAACAGGGTAAGTAATAATATAACAGATTTGCAACAAAGAAGAGTAAGGTTTGATATTGAGGAAAGATATTTAACTATAATTGTCTAAATCACAGTATTCCCGGTTAGGATAAGATTCAAGAGGCTTCTCCTGAGTACAATACTAGAAACAGTACAGTAAAGATTCATAGCACTAAGGCATATAAGAATCAGTCAAGAGGAACTAAACATGATACAATTTAGTTCAGGGATATCTTTCTTATAATTTATTTAAAATTTTTAATTGAATTTTAAAAACACCTTTAAGTGCTCAGAAAACATGGAGGTGCTCTGTAGGGTTTGAAGAAATCTTTTTCACAGTTTCTAATAATAAATCTGATCAGATTTCTCTGTATGTGGGATCCTTTATGTCTTACACAAGTTTATGGTATTTGTCTATTGACATGGTCCTTTGTATATGTTGAAGTACATACGTAGAAGTGCAGCTCTTTAAAACAAAAGGACAGTCCTTGTTCTTTAATACTCTATAATAAAACTGTATCAAATATTCATGGAGTTTGATTATCTTATAAACAAAGCAACTATACTGACAAAGTGACCTCCTTTGGAAGGAAAAAAAGGTGCTGTGAATTTAATTCTACCCACTCATTATCAGTGCCTGTTTGTATAAATCATAAATAGCCTATAAAATACCTACTTAAACAAAATTCAAATTTTCAACTTATTCAAAAGGATATTAAATTTAACTGCTTTGAAAAGCTTCTCCTCTATAAGTAGCTGAGATAGAATATGATGTATATATATTTAAAAACAAATACATACACGTTTTCAATACTTATGAAAACAGTAGGTAGTATACATTACATGAGCAATTTGTGTCCTATCCACAGAAATTGTTAATATTATTTCAGCTGAAAAGGAAAAAGAAAATCCAATGGAATTCTAAAGACTAGGTACAGTCCTATATAGGCACTGCATAAATCATGCATATCTATTGTTAACTTGAATATACCACCTGAAAATAAAATATACACTTTGAACACAATTGTACAATGTAGGTTTCAAGATTAAAAGTCAATTTAAGTATTTTTGTATGTTAACAAGCTGGGAAAGGAAGTTTTTAATTTTTTTAGCATCCGACTTCAGGGTTCACACTAAATTTCTTACACTTAATATGGATATTGTTTTTGGAAATACGGCCCAGCACTTGAAAGATGTTAAAACACAGAACACGATTGTTAGGATAAAAGGTACTGAAATTAATAACACATGCAGATATGCCAAAACTACATACTAATACTTGATAAGGTTGGTTGCCTGAAGAAGAAATAAGTTTCATATTTGGAATTTATTTTCTTCCATTTTGATCATTGGTCCAAAACCTAGAGCTGGGATCAGCCATTTAGGATACTTACTAGAAGTGTAAGTAGCACAATCCAATCCAAATGTCCCAAGTAAAGCAATATTCATTATGTGAGAAAATCTGCTCTATTCCTCCCTGAAATGAAGCTATACTTGGTTTATTTCCAGAAGGTAGGTTAAAAACTGAAAATCTACTTAACAGAAACAGGTGTTTCTTTGAGATACACTGTATGTATAGCCACAGTATAGGTTAAGCATTTGATCTAAGAACTGTAGCTATAACCAACAGATTTTCTAGATTATGCTTGTGCTATAGAGTGAGATTGCCTCTGTTCTCTTCTCTAGGGACTGTTCTTGCTCTCTTAGAGAGCATGCAGGAAAGGAAGGACAGTTCCACCACTCTGCCACTGGAGGCATCTCACCCGTAAGTCTAGCATATAGCTTAGTGTTTAACAAAAGCTTGGCAGATCTGGAAACTGCAGTTAGGAATACAGTTGAGACCGCTGAAAAAGTGTCTACCGCCTTTGTAAGGCACGCCCACCTTTAGTCAGCTGATTTTGCTTTGCTATGATATAGGAAATTGAAGCAGGACCTTCCAAGCAGTATAGGAACAGCAACTCAATATGAGTTGTGCATAGTGTTCATTTATTGACAGAATACACACGGTTATATACCCGAGCACATACAAGTGCTGTTTTACGATTGGTTCCGGCACACACATGCTAACTATTGATTGGCTAGCTAAGTCGTGAGAAGTTGTTTTTACCATCTCCTGTTTACAACTAATAGAAGGTCACAGGTGCACCTGTTTGTGACTAGCACAAGGGCACAAATGCCCTTGTTTACTAGCATGAAAACACAGGTGCCTCTGTTTGTGACTAACTGCTTTGCTACTGTCTCACAGAGTGCTCTTCACAGTGTCCTTCTCATGCACACAGACTATTTTGCTACTGGTTCACACAGTGCCCTTCACACACCTCCTTGAACAGCTTTCCCAGGCACCCATATCCCCCTTGCATTGTCAGCCATTCCTCAACAGGAAGTCCTAAGACACCTCAGAATTGTTGAGACTCAAAAATCTGCTGTAGAAACATGTGAGAGGGTCTTCATAAGCACTAATGCTCTGGCTAAACAAGAATTTCAGTACTTTTCAGTTCTTTTGCTTGTCTGTAAGAGAATTAACAAGATAAAAAAAAATCAAGAGTTTAGCTGACATTCATTACATTCTATTTTATTTATAAAATAAAAGATATCCCAATGGAACAGCCATTAGCCATTTTAATATTTACCTCATCAATACCATGACTAAGGCTGGTTTTGACAAGGCTGGTGTTGTATGGAAAGCAATACAAAGCAACTGTTTGGCAGCTGAATCTTTAAAACATTTCTATGAACAATGACTACTATAATTTTATAAATCCATACATTTCTATACTGTAGTAATGTACAAATAAAATGTTTGTACATATGTTTTCTGCTACACTTGGAGAGACCTCAGAAATAACTATGTCTCCAAGGAACTACAGAGCTTTTGTTTCAGTTCCTTTACAGGTAGACAGACTGATTATTAAAGACTGAACTGATCAGCAGTTTAAAAAACTAATTTTAGAGCTAGTACCAAAGTAGTATGTCCACAAAGTATTAGTTCTAATTTAGAACTAATGGTATTTCACAGTGTAATTTCCAGGAAAATTATGCAGAAGTCCTGTCTTCCAACTTGAGAAGAGTGACAAACCTGCATGTATTTCTTATGGATCTGACAGCAAACTATTTCACATCTTTCACTTTCTTAGCTTTGCTCAAATATTTGAGGAAGAAATCTTTAAGTTGTTGAAGAGCTGCTTGTGTTAGAATGAGAAATGAAAACAGAAAAGATCGCATGCAGGTGGAGAAAATGTTATGTGAAAAAAAAATGAAGCTATTTAACTGGACATTAGAGACAATCTGAACCCTAAATAACCTGTGGTGCTTTCTCAAAGACTGGAATAATGTTCTCCAGGAAATTAAGTAAAGATCAGCAGCAGGAAATTGGAATAGCAGCTATGATCTGGAAGCTCAGTTCTTTTCCTGAGTAGAGTTCAGGGAAGAAACTAAATTACAAACAGGTGGGAGAAGATGTCCCTTCCGTTATGCTATGCATGAGATAAACCTATGCTTTAAGTCCCAACAGGTGGCAAATTCCAGAGAAGCTTTATCCAGTTTCTGAAAAGAAGTGCTTTGGCAGTCAAACCATCAATGTGTAGGTAGCTGCTGATTCATTTTGCATGATTTTGAAACATCTATCTGCTTGCAAATACTGGAGGAAGCAGTGATTTGACGAAAAACTGAATATGTCATATATCATTGTTTTGATGACACTTTGCAAGCAACAGCATATGATGTTTCATATATATAATCACAATGATTATTTGTTAAATATCATCAACGATGAATAAATAGGAAATTACCAATTTTGGAAAATCCACTGCAAGGTTCCTTGCAGCTTGATGTTCATTTGAGCTGGATGAGACTCTCCAAATGGCTGTCCTGCTTAGTTCTTACACTGAGCTGACATGTGGTCTTCTCTGACAGCCTCGTGATCCATCTCTACTGCTTATCTTAATTTACATATTAAAAAAAATCTCAACTACCTTACTTGTGTACAAAAGACATTGCTCCACAAGTTCATGTCTATCTCTGCAGGAATAGTTTCTACTGTTTACTTCCAGGTATATCCTCTGTGTGCAGTTTGACCAGCAGAAGCTACTTGGGGGGTATCACTGGGACTGCCAGATTTTCCACAAAGTATGTCAATCAACCTATCTAAGAATAAGAGAACTATCAGCTGGTCTAGGCACAGAAGAGCTTTCAGAAGGAATCTTCAATACTGCCCAAAATTCTTACTTAGAGAGCACCATCAAATATTTCTTAAGAAAGTGGTTAGATGTTTAATTAACTTGTCTCGAGTTGGCCTAGCATCTCGTCTATGTGATGAGACAAGGTGGGGAGTTCCTGGACCACTCAGAGAATTAACAATTTAAACACACTGTGTATGTACTCAGGCACAGTTCTGAACTCAGTTGTGACTTCAAGACCAACATGAATGTTATCCTTCCATCATACTTACAACTTAAATTCCATAGTTCCATAGCTCTTGCCACAAGTAGCACTTCTTTTTTCAAACAGTACTGGCGTAACAGTATATTCATGATTTAATCTTACTTTTAATCTTAATTGTCAAAGCATCACACAGTTTTAATTTTCTCACGTGGATTTGGAAAAGAAAAATATTTATCACTTCTGAAGTACACAAACTGTATTTTAGCTCTTCCTACTTCTGGATAAGCAAATGCCAACAGCTGCATCAGATGATGGGACCACTTGCCTGAAAGTTATATCAACAATGTTAACATTGTTCCAAATATTCACTGTTGCTGATTTGAACATGAAAATAATTTGTATATTATGCTGACAGACATTATCACCTGGAGTTTCCCAGCAGTCATGATCCATATGTAGACTCACATTTTGTACTTACAATTTAGATTATCTGGGCAACCTCAATTTTTTTTTACAAATTATTCGTAGTGAAAAATATACACCAAGTATAATATTAAGGCATGAAATAAGAACTGGAATTCCCAGATGCTAATATAGCATAAATTATATTTAAAATTGCTTTCATATTTTCTCTGCACTTTTAAGTTTTTACTACATTATTCCTGTGTATCCTATGTATGGATCGCTTGTTCTTTTTCTGGAGAACTGCTTTACTTAGCTGTGTTTTCTATCAAGACTAAACTCCAGTTTGGCTACCAGGCTTTGCTCATTTCTCTAAAAGAGCATTCCAGTACCAACTGCAAATGTCACAATGGTTGTTTTGTTTTTTTTTTCCTTTTTCTTTTTCTTTACAGATGTGATTCTGCTGATAAAAATTCAGAATTTGCACATTTGTAAGCTTAACATTTAAATGCTCCACAAGTTTTTCTCCCATATATTACATAACTGTTAACTCTGCAAAAATATTTGTAGATTTATCTCCCCGATGTCTACCCAAGATATCTCAGGTTTTCAGGTGAATAGACTCTAAGGGAATTGAGCCACACCCAGGTTTTATTAAGCATTTTTACAATAGAATAAGCTACTATGATACAGCAATTTGTAGATATGAAAGATTAAGTTGCAAAATTAGAAAACTGTCTTTACAAGAAGCTAAGACAATAGACCTTTTCCTGTTTCATATGTATCACGTAGCAATAAAGCTATCTATGCTCCTATAGTTCTATTCCACAACTGCACATCTCATCTATTCCACATCAGCAGAGAATTCTCATGTAACTTCAGAGATATTATTGGCATCTTGAAATAAGTGGTTTCATGTACCCATTTTCGATGGCATTCAACAAAACACCATGCCTAACAATCAAGTTCTTAGCATATTTCCAGAGTACAAAACTATAAACAGTTTCAGAAAGGAGGGCAGTTATTAATGTCAGGTTTTTAATCGGATCTATTTTATCTATGAAAACAGTCATGCCTACATAACACGTGGCTTGGCAAGGACATTTTATTTTTAGCAACACCTACATTGGCTCATCCATTCCTGATCTGACTGTAACCACCAACTCATTTCCACTCAGAGAGCATACACTGGCCAGCCAGCTACCGAATAACCTGATGCTCTGATAGCTTCGGCCTAGTATTCCTGTCTGTAAAGGAAGAATGTCAGAAGAAAAGGGCAGGATGGTATTTGCAATGTTGGTAAACATTAGTTGCTGTTGATAAATAAACACTGGAAAAAAACCTGAATTTCCAGCATGTTTGGTACATTTTTAATGTAGATAGATCTCCTCGTTTGGTTTGTTTTTAATTTCTTTAATCACTTTCTCCTGTTAATATTTTTCTTAGTGATGCAGTTTAAGCTGCCAAATGACATCCAAAACTGTCTTTTTCTGCCAATGACTTCTGTGAAGTCAGTTTTTTTTTAACCTTATGCATTGCAAGATTCATATTTCCTGTCTTTTGGAACCGTGCAGTCCTCAGAAAGATTGTAAAGTCTCTTTGTGGACGAGCACTGAAGAAAAGCATTCTAAAAATGCTTTTCTTAAAGAGTGATTTGAAAACATGTGAAACAAAATGTTTGGTAAAGAAACGTAACCCCTCTGCAAATGCTGTGCTACTGCATCAGGGACCACTTGAAGGAAAAAAACCAGTATCAATAAAACCAAGGTTATATTTTCTTTCTCTAAAAAGTCTTTAGGAGAAATATTATTAGTATGCTCTGAAGGAAATGACTAAAACTTGTCAGTAGCTTATTTTTCAACAGGAAGAACTCTTACAAATGCAAAAGCAGAGTTGAATATGGAGATTGAAAGCCAATTTTAAAATAATTTGCATTCTTTGTATTCAGCCAAAACTCTTACAAATGTTCAGATTTCAATATATACTTAAATCATGTAAATGAATATTTCTACAAATAGCCTTTCTTGTCATGTATTTTTGAAAATGACTCAAAAAGGATCAAAATACTTACCTGCTTATTTCTAATCTGATGTTTCACTCCCACAGCCACTTGTCCAAAAGCATTTTCTACATTCTAAAGTAAGATGACTGGTTTGATGGAAAGCAGCGGTTGTTGTTTATCTCATCTTTAGTAAGGCTTTCAATGGTGTTTCCCATACTACCCTCACAGACAAACTGAGAATATACAGTCTAGATAGGTGGATGGTGATGTCACCTCAAAGAGTTGTGATGAGTAGCACAAACTCAAGCTGGAAGGTGAGTGCTAGTGGTGTCCCATAGGAGCTTAAACTGAGTTCAACAGTTTAACAACTTCATTAATGATTTAGGTGATCTAACACAAGTTTGCAGATGATACAAAACTGGGAGAAGTGGCTGATAGACCAAATGGTTGTGCTGTCACTCAAAGGCATTTGACAGGCTGAAGAAATGGACTGACAGTAATGTTGGGAAGTTCAACAGAAGGAACTGCAGACTCTGCACCTGGGGGTGAGCAACCTTAGGCACTAGTGCAGACTGAGTGTTGAATGGCTGGAAAACAGTTTTGCAGAAAAGGACATAGACGTACTTGTAGACAATCTGTTGAATAGAAACCAAAAATGCGCCCTTGCAGCAAAGAAGACCACAAGAACTCGAACATCAGTGTAAGCCATAGAAGATTTAAAAACATACCATTACATCCTCAAGCAGATAACTAAAGAGAATCAGACCTCACACATAGCATGAAGTGGAAGCTATACATATTGAAACCCAAGCTAATCTGATATTTGGCCGAACTGCAGTAAAAAGATTTCAGGGTCAACAGAGATACTATTCATCAATGGAGGTGTTTACGTAAATGTGGTTTGTTACCTAGGTCTTTGGCATACTTAAAAATGTAAGGAGAAGAGCTTTATTAGTGTTATCCCCTGAAGGAAAAAGTGTTAAGTAAACTTCAAATTAGAACGTTTGACTGATACTTGCACCATCAATAAAGCAAAAACAGAAAACAAGCCACAGTATATATTTGTGTATATATGCATATATATATATACTTTTTATTTTTTTAAGTGAAAACTTGTTTGGAAGCTGACCTCACGATCTAAGATATTCTTTTGTGAACATCTTGGCTGTATCAATTGAAATTGAATTCTTTTATTAGATGGCTCCATTTCTTCTGGAACTTTTTTAGAAAGTATGTGACAATGAAACAATGAAGTAAATATCTGCAAATACCCATTTACAGGGAGCACGTGCAGTTAAGTTTAGCTAGTTTTTGAGACTTTTCTAGTTTTCTCCTTAGGAAATTGTTGTACAGCACAAACACATGTACAAAGACAAGAAAAAAAAAAAAGAGACAGAGAGAAAAGAAGGAGATACAAGCAAATAGAGTATTCTAATGAGTTCTGGCACTATTCCTTGTCTGGATTTGGCTTCACTGTTTGTGATGGGACTTTATTAATTATGTCCGTAGATTTCCATAAGATCATAAAATGGTTTGGGTTGGAAGGAACCTTTGTTTTTCCCAAGAACACCTTGTTAAAGTTGTGGGGAAACGAGTGCAAGCCAACAAACTTCATCCCAGCACATGAAGCATTTCTAAAGGAAATAAGAGCGGTAATGAAATTTGTGTCTTGAGAGAGGTGAATGAGATAGGTTTTAGAGAATAATTGATTTGCAACATGCACATCAGTGCACATCTCTTATTTTGAATATTTCAAACACACAATATATTAAGTACCACTAAGTACGCTCAATAGTGTAATTTTTTTAGTCTTCTTCCAAAACTGTTTTGTAACAACAGCCTCGTACACAGATCATATAACTAGATAGACTGATACGGATTCTCAAACACTTTTCAAATAGAGTTGGATATTGAATAGCCTTTTCATTTCATGATGAAATTATACTAGTGGTCTTAGAATTTGACAGACATTAATTCTGGAGACCAAAAGCAATAGTATGTCACCCAATGGTGACACATATTAATCAACACAAGGATTAGTAAGCATAGAAAATACAATCCTGCTTAGTAATGTATTATATGAATTGAGAATAGGAGCTCCTATTTCTCTATATATTTATGATCTTTCAGAATTGCTTGCATTCTTAATTATTATACTTTGCATTTTTTTTCAGGTGATTTAGATGAGGGACAAGTGAATGGGGAGAAAAGAAAGAAGGAGTGATGACAGAATTTTGAGATTAACTTCAACAGGATCAAAAGTTAAATGGTATTGATGAAGGAGTTCGGGTCTGTCATCTATTTAGAATCGTGGTACTAGGTAAGAGTGGCTTTGATGGAGTTAAGAGACATCAGTGGATCTGAAGGATTTAGCATGGAATTTATGGTGAGCACTCTATACAATATTTTTAAATGAGTTTAGAAAAGAAAAAGATCTGGTAACTGGAATTACTAAACTGAGGTAGTTTTTAAGCACAAAAACATCAAAGAGATTATATGTGCTTTTACACATGCTTAAGACAAGGGAGAAAGAGAAAGATTTAGAAAAGAATAAGAGAACTAGTGGGCATGAGAGAGATCAGGTGGAGGATTTAGATCAGTGGGGCATGAAATTGGATGAGGATACCAGATTAGCATCCATGGCAAGGAGAGGGAGGGCAAGCAAAAAGAGGACAGTTACTTAACATGTTGTCAGTTTTCTCTTGGAAGAAGCTGGTTGAGTCTTGTGAAAAGAGAGAAATGCATTCATCCTTCAAATCTGTCTTTTGTCCTGCATCTGTGTCCAGAAAGAGTAAAATGTATTGAGGATAAGTAGGGTTTTTGGCTAGGAATTTGACGATACATTTAAGAGCAAACACAGCAAGGTCACTCAATTTGAGTTTTTGACAAAATTAGGAACAACGGGGAGAGAAAATGCTTTACAAGAGGTGAATTTGTAATGACTTTGGCCAGATGGTTCTTAATGAAGACGGAAGTAAAAGAAGATCAACAGGAGAAAATTATTGTTCTAGTAATGAAGGAAGAAGTAGTGAAAGCTAGTAAAGGAGTTCAGAGAAAAAATACAATTCATTTTCAATGACGAGCTGGTGATAGATCAAAGGAAAGGATTAGAAAAGGTTTCATAGGCAAATGAAAGGTTGGGATAGGAGGAACTGATTCAAGGGTAAAAGGTGAAAATGCTAGGTGAGAAAAATTTTACTGAAAGGTCACTTTAGTAAGCAGAACTATTTCTCAGCTACTAGTAAAGAAATGTAGCAAGGAGAATGAGTCAGTTCACAGATCTGAACTGTCATCTACTTGAAAGCTAAAAATTACTGAGAAATTAATTGGAAGATGAGGATGGGAGAAAAGGATAACTAATGAAAAAAAAAACGGCAAATTTTCATACAAACTGTGTTGCTGCTAGTGGTTCTGAGTTGCTGCTACATAGTTTTAAAAACTAGAGAGTAATAGAGGACTAGGCAACATTACAGTGACACGCAGGAGTGACACAGGACATAATAGCAGAAAGGACTACAAAATGTATTAAAGAGATCACTGAATACTGAAAATAGTGTCAGTGACCAGTTAGCTGGTTGAAAGAGAATTTTGCAGCAAATGATAACTTCATCATTGCAAACAATTCAACTGCCACCACATTATAAACTATCATTTTGCTTACTCAGTGGGAAATTCAGTAGTTTGTGACTGTAAAGCTTAATATGAGCTGAAGATGAATGATGCAATGATTGAGCTATGAATTTAAAAGAAACTGATATTTCAAAAGTTAAGTAGCAGATAGTCCATCCCCAAATACTGTGGTCACAAACTCCATTTCATTAGAACATTAGGACTCATAAATACCTGCCCTAGTCTTTACAAACTGGACCAAAAGGAACACAGCAGAAGTTTCTTATCCCAAGGCAAGCCTTCTGGCCATCTTTTTGGAAGAGAAATACCAACTTGTTCTTTGAACAAATGGGGTTTACAGCCATTAAGACACAAGAGATGCAGAGCCTTACGTAGCCCAGTTCTTACAGCCAGTTTTTTAGAGTGGAACTACTT
>JANHGO010004379.1:0-25135 GCA_024606505.1 Aquila spilogaster | reverse complement strand
GGGAATGGGGGTTGGGGTCAGTTCATCACACATTGTCTCTGCCGCTCCTTCCTCCTCAGGGGGAGGACTCCTCACTTTTCCCCTGCTCCACCGTGGGGTCCCTGCCACGGAAGACAATCCTCCATGAACTTCTCTGGCATGGGTCCTTTCCATGGGCTGCAGTCCTTCAGGCACAGACTGCTCCAGCGCGGGCTTCCCACGGGGTTACGGCCTCCTTCGGGCATCCCCCTGCTCTGGCGTGGGGTCCTCCACAGGCTGCAGGTGGGCATCTGCTCCCCCGCTCCCCTCCATGGGCTGGGGGGCGATAACCTGCCGCCTCACCACGGGCTGCGGGGGCATCCCCTCCTCCGGCACACCTCCTCCCCTCCTTCTTCACTGACCTTGCTGTCTGCATAGGGGTTTCTCTCACATTCCCATCCCCTCCCCTGCTGCAGGTTCCCCTTCTTAAATCTGTTCTCCCAGAGGCACTACCGGCATCGCTGATGGGCTCGGCCTTGGCCAGCGGTGGGTCCAACTTGGAGCCGGGGAAGCTTCTAGCAGCTTCTCTCAGGAGCCACCCCTGCAGCCCCTCCCCCAGTACCAAAGGTCCACCACTCAAACCCAAAACACATGAACATATTGAGTAGTGGGCATGTGAAGGGAGCAAGTTAATTCAGTTGTACTACAGCTGAGGTAGATCTCTACAAAGTCTGGCACTGGTTCCTATTTTTCACCCAAAGTGTTCTCTTCAATCTTAAAAATGGCTTTGATATGTGCTGAGTACCAGAGAGGCTGTGATCAATTTGTTAGAATGAGTTTATTAAAGAAGAGAATTCCCAGAAGAAGAAATTGGGAATGTGGCACTTGTAATTATCTTCATCAATTGAGATAGATTCTGAAAACCTGAGCTTCCCCTCTCCAGCTTTGCTGCAACTCTGGTGTTTCACACACAAACTGCATCTCTGAGCCGTGCTGGTTGATTTGCTTTTCTCCTCCGAGCACTGGGTGATTCCTTCCTCTCCTCTCCTGACCATGACATGAATAATCAAAACAAATATGCCAAATTGCTGAAAAATTTCCTTTTTGAGATAAACCCAACCTATGCGCAAATTTGTGTCAAATTCCACAAACAGTTTCAGCCAAAAGCACACAGGACATGTTGAAACATTTTTGGTTTGACGTCAAACTGAAATGTTTCGAAATGGCCTTTTTTAAAATTTCAAAACTGATGCAAATATTGTTTAGCTTAACATTAAAAACCAGACTAGACAATAAAGGAAATTTTCTCTTCCTGTTGAAGGAACCACTTAGGCTTGACTTCAACGATCTTTAGGGTCTTAGTTTGTTTTGCCGAAATGGTTGACCCAAATTTCCTCTGATTGCTTTAGGTTCAGCCACTCGCATGAAAAATAGTCTGTTCAACCAGCTGTAATTCATATGTCTCTTCTAGTTTCTTGCCTGCTGCCCTGGCTTTCCTCCTGCATGGTCTGTTTGCCTCCTTCCCCCATCCAGTTTGATGCCAGTCCTCACCAAACCCCCTCTGTTTGTGATACACTCCCTCCTCTCAAGGCTGTTTCTCAGTGGAGGGCCATTTAATTGTCTGGCATAATTCCCTTATTATTCAGCGCCACACATGTATGTACACATAATAGGAATGAATAATGGATGCTAATAATGCATAATTAATTCATGATAAGTCTCTGTTACAAAGTCAGCATCAAAAGTGGGATCACTGCAGGGAAATTCCCCATCTCCCTCTCAGGCTCCCGATGAGGGGGTTGAAAAGACCAGAGCTCAGTGTGCACCTTGGTGCCTCTCCAAATTACAGAGTGGGGGTCTGGGAGGAGGAGGAGAGACCATCCCCATGTACTCAGAGCAGAGGGAAGGGCTGAAAACTGCAGTGCCAGGAGCTGAGTTACTCCCACATAGCACTGTGTGAAAATGGGCTGGGGACCAGTTCCTCCCCTACCTGCTTCTCATCCTTCCTGACACAGAACAGGACATCAGATCAACACCAGCTGCTCTCCAAACTCCCACCGCTGTCGGGGAAGACCTGGCCAGAGCCTTATCCCTCCTGCTTAATCGTATTTGTTCCCCTGTGTCACCATCGGTCAGGTTGGCACTCGCGCATGACAGCTTTGATCTTCCCAACTGTGCTGCGGGAAGCCTGGCAGGGCCAATGTTGCCTGCTGAGGACCATTAAAGCCTACTTGGTAATGTACCTGATGTCTGAGGCTCTTTGCACTGAGTCCAAGAGCCAGTGTTAGGCTTGGAAACGAGCACAAGTGAATTCCTACAGCCCCCAATGCCTGCACTGCCATCCAGGGAGCACCCATGCCTCTTCCATCTCTTCTGCTTTCCACTGAGCATTAGCAAGGCCACAGATGGTCTCTGGCTGGGGCAAACAAGAAAGATGTGTATGGTGATGGGGAAGGAGTCTCTAGCACAAAGCTATTCCGTCTTCCTGAGTGCTGCTGCCTGTCCCCAGTTAACAGTTCCCGTCCATGTGAACACGGGCAATATCTCTCTGTAGTTCACAGGGTCTGCTTGTGTGGTACGTATGGACCCCACGTGTGTTCAGAAGAGTCCTCATTTGTTGCCTGACAAGAAGGCAGAGCACTGTTTTTTCCAAGTGGACTGTAGGCATGACTGAGACCATACTTTCATGCCCCATCAGCCTATACATCCTTGTCACATCTGAGGTCAAGAGGTGCAATGCAATGTAGATGGTCTTAGTTATGGCCCGTAAAGGAGCTCAGTCAGGCTCTGACCTCAGTCACAGGCATGGGAGATCCCACCACCACCCACCACCAACTTCCGAAGGCAGCAGTCAGAGGCTCTGACTCATGCTTTGCAGAAACCCTGCTCCTACCCCATTTCCACTGCTGCAACAAGGCTTGCGAGGATCAGGGACTAATAACAGCTTGAAATATCCTCACAACAGCACCAGTGGTGCTAGTGCTGAGCAACCGTACAAAGTCTTGTCCGAGATGTTCATCAGCTTCTTTGCTATTCACTTTCCCCTGACCCTGCTTCCCACATGTCCCTGTTTCCAGTTTGGCTGATGCCAAAACTAACAAGCCACTGCAACGCTGCTGATCTCCATTACTGTTCCTTCTGCTCCTCCTTCATGTTGGGCTCCACACTCCTCTCCACTTGTCATCACTGACAGTGGAGCAGCTGCTGTCGGCCAAAGCCTTACTTAAGGGAAAATAATTTTAAATTGCTTCAAGAGAGACTCTTGTGAAGATCAGCTGAAAGAAAGCGAGTTTCTTCAACCAAGTCTTCAAATACAGCAGTAACCAGAGAGCCCTTGCATGCTGCAAAGGGAGAGGCAGAAAGCACAAGGAATCCCCTGCAAGAGGGATCTGACCCTGAGTTACGCTGAGGACCTTCTCTGTGCGGGGCCACCCTCACCAGCAGGGATGGGGAGGGGTAGGGACAGAGCTGGGCTGCAAAGAGCCCTGACTAATGGACCCAGGGGACCAGAATCTCACCTATGGAACTGCAAATATATCTCCTCCTGACCCAACATGCATCTGACTTCACAGGAGCATTTGTATCTTGCAGAGCATGGCTGCTCTCCCTTCCCTCACCCACAGGACAATTAGCAAGATCTGACACTTCCTTCCCCATATCTTCAGGGACACTTATTCTCTCTTTCAGACACTGAGGCCACACCGCCTGGCAGAGCAAGACACATTTATCACTTACAGTGTGCAGACAGCCATCTCCTTGCCATGGTCTGCTCCTGCACCCAGGAGTCGTCTCCTCCCTGCTGCCCTTTGCATGGGCCCCGCACCTCCTACCAAGGAGTGGGAATGCTTTTCCTGTGCCACCCTGCACACTGAATGCAAGGGAGCTCTACTGATCCCAGGGACATGCTCCCATCCTCCCAAAGCCAGCAATACCGCCAGGACATCTTGCCTTCCACTTTCCCAAGTCAAGAAATACACATAGTACAGTCCCACCATGGCACACTGCTCTCTTCCTAACCTTGGCACATGCTGCCTCCAAACTCCCTGCCTCAACATGATGTGGTACGGTACCAGCACGCAAAAGGTCAGCTTTCCATTATAAGAAATTCAAGGCATTTAAGCTGTATCAAATGCAGAAAAAGCTCGTGATTCTGCACTACATAAAAACACGGTAAAATTGCAAAAATGTGTTTGACAAATCCATCAAGTTACATCAACAGAGTGCCTGGTGTTTCTGGATTTCTCCATGCATGCTTTTGAAAGCAGTAGGAGTTTGCCAGAGGCTTTCACCAGAGCTGAGCTGTACCCTGGAAATGCAGCTTTCCACAAGCTAATCGTATGCTCACGGTCAAGCACATGAGCTGTGTGGTCTTATCTCCTCCATCTTTCCGAGGTCAGTAAAAGGGCTGTGCATGGGACAGTAGAAGGTGCGGTTCATTGTATTCCCCACCTACCAGGTGACTTATTTCTTTAATTTCTAGATTTGCCTGCTACAAACAACCATCACATCCTGTCTCAGCCTTTGCTGTTTATCCAGTGACAGTCTGAGCACGGGGGCAGGTTTTTCTCCCTCCATCCTCCCTTTCCCATCTTGTCTACCCATGAAATCTAGCAGGAAAGGAAAGCCAAGAAAAGGAAAACCAAGCTGGGGGCAGAGGGTGACCACAGTGCCAGCAGTACCCCCACCAACCAGGGTGCAGTCTCGCCACATTGAACAAGGCAGACTGGTGACAGTAAGAGTCTCTGGGGAGCCTGTGGTCACCATCAGGCAAGGGAAGATATTGCCCATCCAGCAGTTCAGTCAGGAGTAGTTGAAGACAAAGCTAGAAACTGTGACAGAGCTTAAGTATAGCTCTTAGGACCATGGGTGACGGGTGGGGGTCCCAGATGAGGCAACTAAATCCTATTAGTGCACAGAGGCCTGAAAAAAATCTTTCCTTTCCCTTTCTGGTATAATATGTGTAATTTTTCCTTTATCAGACTGTCTGATCATCATGTACACTAGTCGTTTTCCCAAGAGAGATAAGTGTTACAAAAAAGACGCAGTACCAAGGGAAGAGCAAGAACACTGACAGTGCCCCAGGTGGGGAAAGCCATGCAGGCATTTGGGTGAAGCAAGTCCCACCCCTCCCCACAAAACACTCCAGGAACCAGTCAGCAAGGGGAAGGCTTGGTGAAATGTCTGGGAAGGAGGTAAATCGAAGTGTCAGTGTCAGCCCTCAGCCAGAACGTGATCCTTATGCCAGGAAGAAACAGACCAAAGTCTTCAATGGTCACCTGGCTGCCACCATGCCATCGTTCCCCTTTGCACAGGGGTTACCACCCCCAGCCCTAGCAACTGTGACTGCTGCAAATTCTGCAGCAGCTCTTCTTGCTCTGACAGTGAAATGAAACTGAGTACAAAGGGTGAAAGGCTGGCATCCAAGAACAAGGCACATGAGCTGGACGTTAGATGTCACAGTATGACAGGTCTTCATATGCCTGCCTGAGGAGAAAGATGCTGCCTTCAGACAGCACTGGGCTGGTGTAGCACAGGCAGCTTTGCTGGATACAGAAACCTCAGAGTTTCTCTTTCCAGCTCCCAGGATAAACTCAGTAATTGTTTTCAAATAAATGTTTAGGAAAAGGGTAGCCTATTATAAGGAGCTGAGTGAGAAGGAAATGTGAAGGCCTGATTGAACATAAAATTAAGCCTCGATGTTTGCTGCTTCTCCTCCCCGCCTGGTGTCCAAATCTCTCCTTGGACAAAACTGGTTGTGCTGTCAGTCCTTCACTAGCCTCACTGGAAATTTTCCACTATAGTCTCCCCTGGAGTTGTAATCCAGCGTGTGTGGGAACAAAATTTGCCCTATGATGCTCACTTAGAGAAACACTGAGGGACTTGTGGCCATCTGGCCATGGATGATAGCAGGCCATATTTGTATGGGAATTGTATGCAGGCAGAGGGTTAGTATCAGAACATCTTGATGCTCTTGACAAGAAAACACATTATTTTTCCTTAAGCAGTGCATTGCAGGTGGTTCCCTTGCTTGAATCACTTGAGTATCATGTTGGATCATACTGTACCCAAACTAATCTACTGCATCTATCAATCCATCTGTTTTGTGTTGAAGAATTCCCAGAATGGGAACATGTCTTCAAATGTTTATTTAAAGTATTCGGCCTGGTTAAAGACTTCATATAATCTTCTGGGAAATGAAGAGCGCTGCCCTTCGTGCAGCCGTGCTGTGGACTGCAACAGTAAGTGAAGGGATGTGTGCTGTTCTGAGCCATGAAATGGCCAGATTGGCTGGAGTGATATGGAGGGCGGATTGCTTCTTAAGGACAGGAGATGGCAGATAGATAGCTTTGACATGTCACGAATTAGGAACTGTAAGGAGAAGGATCTTTGTTGCTAGGAGAACTATGTCCCGGTGCCCAAATGATTTTAATCCTGGGAGCAAGCAGCAGTAGCAGCTTTGCTTTATGATACCTGCACACACTTTGTAGAGGAGCATCAAGCTCTGTTGTGCTGCTACATGAACAATGCTTTCTAAACATGAGGTATACTCCCTGACTTAATGAAATCTTAAATCTGGAGGAGAAAAAGAGGTGGTATTTGATAGCCCACACTCCATGCTTATGGAGTGCCTCGTCTTGGAAGAACTGGTGTTCACATACAACAGGGCTGCCTATCACCCTGTTGTTTACCAGCCCTGTTCAGTCAGCCCTGCCTGCCACCACTGTCCTGAGTTAGAGTTAAAAGGGGCAAAGCCCAGGAGGAGAGGGCTGCTTTAGGAGGAGGGTTGGGCCGGTGGTGGAGTTTGGAGAGTAGTTTTTTGATGTAAGCTTTTAGGTAAGCGTTGGGGTGTGCTGTGTTGCGTTATTGGCTAGGGGCTGGGTGAAGCAGGAGGGTTCAGTGTGAAGATGGGGGTCTGAAGATGTGGAGCTGCTGCTAAAGATTTGCCTGAGATATTGGGTAGGTGGTGAGGAAGAGTGAGAAAAAATCAGAGAAGAAAAGGCAAAGTAAGGGGTAGCTTGGGGAACAGAAAAGTTGGCTTTGGCTGTATCTTAGGTCTGGTGCTCAGAGCTAGGGGTGGTTTTAATTTTCTAATTAATTTTTTAATTTTTTAAATCCCCTCAGGGATGTGTTACTGAGGGCATGCAGGTGGTACCAACAGGTGATCTGCAAGTGGGGCAGTTGGCAGACAGCTTGCTGCATGCCTGGGTACAGGATTTGACCTCTGCAGGGGAAGGTCAGGCTCAGAGCTATGTCTTGTGTGTGCCTGCACCCTCCCAGTGGTGCAAGGACGTGCTGCAGTCTTATGGGCCCATAGTGCCTCTTTTTACAGAGGAAAACTGGGTTTCCATGGTTGAGTGGGGCCAGAAGTCGGAGACCTGTCTGGCTTTTGCTGTGTTCACTGAGTACTACCTCTGCCTGAGCCTGGCCTGAGAGTGCCTGTGGAGCTTGTGGTCTTTTCCCTCCTACAGAGTGATCTCTGCTAGTAGCAGTTTGATTGTCTGATGGTCTGTTGACAGTTAATGATTGTCACAATTTAAAAAAAAAGTTATTTACCAATTTTCTTTCCTGTGGAGCTGAAAATAATAGCAAAATCAATCTAAACTATATAACACTAAGAAAACAAATAGATTATCCAAGATGACCAAATTAAGCTGCTCACAGATCTCATGGTGGTTCTGTTCAGTTGCAGCCATGGGACTCCAAAATAATTATTGCTAGCTGCCAAATGTGTGATGGGTTGGGACTTTTGGGGGGGAGGGTTGGTTCTTCAGCGGGGGCTGGGAGAAGGGAAGTACAGACAGTCCATGCAGTGGAAAACATGAAGATAACTGCTGGTATCACATAGGTTTAATAGCACTTGGTGTTGGCTTTTTTACTATTCAAAAGAAGTACAGAGATAATAGCAGTGATATGAATGGTACTTTCCAAGGTGAAATGCAGAAAACAAATTCAGAGTGTGAATAAGGTTGTCTGGTAATAATGTGGAGAGTCTGTTTTCTCACAGTAAAAGGCTGTGTGGGGCAGTGAGGAACCTACAGAAATAATAGAACAAAACCATCATATTTTAGGAATGAAAGCAAAAGAAAGGTAACAAAAGGAATCAGAGCTGCTGATTATTTTTTTTAATTATTTTTTTTGCTGGCTGTGTCACTTGCAAGACCACGTTTTAGCTGTGATACTGTCAGGGTGCTAGACAGAATGCTCTTGATTTTTTCTGCCTTTAATGAGGTATTCCTGGAATGCTGTTTTATGGTGTTAAAGATTAAACTGAAATACAACAGGAGGGAAGACTGAGGCCTGCAGCATGGTGGGCAGTGGATTAGTAGGAGAGAGGCTTCTAATCATAGAAAAATGTTCCCCTTTCTTTGGAGAGTGGCATATCTGGAATAGCTACAGTATTGGACTGTCGTCTCTGAAGGAAGGCTCCTAGAAAGGAAGAAGCACACGTAAAGAGAAGGGAGGAGAGAGGCAGTGCAAGCTCTTCTGAAGAGAGAGTTGCAGACGGAGCAAGAAACAAGTGTGCAGTCCCAAGGGGATGCATTTGTGCCAGTGCTGAGCTTGGGGAGGTAAGTTTTGTAGTTGTCAACAGACAAAAGGTTTGGAGCACAGACTGTACTTTCTTAGCCAAAATGCAGCAGCAATCAGCATTTTGACTCTGATTTGCTCAGGTATTTTTTTGCTTTATCCCCACACACACTTGAATGACTTACTGGTGAGGTTAGACCTCCCCTGGTTTGTGTGCTTGGTGCAGGCTTAGAGCCAGGTCCCGGTTCCCAGCAGATGCTGGTCGCCCATCCCCGCTGTGGAGCAGCAGCCAGCCTGGGTGCAGCTTTGCGAGATGTGGAAGTACAGTCTGTTGGTTCAATGGCCTGTTCAGGCATTGATTGCCTTTGCATTGCTTATGATGCAGCTGGCTGAAAGTTCACCCAGTGCTGGGGGATGCTTGGATTTTGTGAGCAGCTGGAGGCCCCCTCTTAGCCTTAAACCAGCCATTGGGGTCCTTCAAGTCAGCAAAGCAGCTGGGAGGGAAGCTGGGAATAGCTGCTAGTCCCATTCTACATCTTGGTATCATAGGAGGGCACTGACACCACAACTGCTTATGGAAAGAGTAGGAGGTTGAAGCTGGTCTTTAAGGAAAAAACTGCAGGGAAAGCTGCACAAGCTGAAATACGAAGGCTTTATTTGCCCACCAACAATTACTCCTAAATTTGTACACCTTTTCTCCTCCAGTAAAAACTAAGACGTCTCTCCTCTCACTGTGGCTGTCTAAATCTAATGAGGTCCCACCTATGCTTAATTTGGCTTTCTATTACCCATGTCCTTTTTTTAAAAGAAAGAAAATTTTTCCTAGATTTAGAAACACCAGGGATTTCTTTTTCTAAAGACACAGCTTGAGGAATTGAGGCAAATTTCCTGATTGACTTCATCTGAGAAAAGGAAAGGAAAAGTTGAAACACTTCCCTTGGAAAACAAGAGATCTAAATATCTGAACAGTGCAGTGTGAAGTGGCATTTTTCATTTTAAAATAGGGTTTTTTTTGTTTGTTTGTTGTCTTTTTTTAAGTGGTTAAGTAACTCAAAGAAAAATTGAGTTATCAGCTGGGAGTACTATCTTGAGTGAGCACTGCTACTGCAAACTACCCATCCTGATACTGGGAAGATGCCCAGTTTTATCCCTTTTTGATGAACACTGGTGGCTCCTGGCTTTTAATTTTTATAGCCTTCACAGTGGAGAGGAAACTGCTTTTGGAAAGCCTCTGCCACTTTCCCTTTGACAACTGGGCTCCTGTAGTTTGAGGCTGGTTTTAACCTTGTTCTGTGTAATTAAGCAGTGCAAGAGAGGGGCTTCTGCAACCACAGTGATATTCCCTTGAATGTGGAGTACACTTAGAACAGGATTAGCCAGCAAGCTGATTTAGGGGATGGAGTTAGACAATGCAATCCTCCCAAATCTGGCTTTGCATATGGAAAACTACCTTGAGGAAGAAGTGGCTGAGGGCAGACCTGCTGCCTGGCTGGTAACACAAGCCCAGCTCTCCCCTGCTATCCCAGGCTCACCTGGAGGAAGAGCATGCAGGTTAAATGGAGAGGCACAAGCCTGGTGATCTGAGATGTTCCTTTTGCAAGGAGCAAACAGGACTTGGTGAGACCCATGGGATGAGTATGCAGATGCATGTGGGGCTGTGGGTTGCGGGGGGTGTTTGTGGAGGAGGACTTTGAACAGACATTGTAATGCAGCACACTGATGCCTGGTCACCCCGCTGCTGCAACTTGGAGTCACTTGCTGTCTTGCCAAGGGAGATTTGTGTGTGCAGCATATTAAAGAGGTGTATCCCATCTCTCTGGATGTGCTGTGGCATTCCCCGGTCGAGGACAGTCGTGTTCCCTGGTCCCTGAGACAGCAGACCCCATGCCCCTGAGAGCTTGTCACCTCCCTGACATGACACAGAGATGAGTCGAGGCCTTTCCTGGAAAGAAGAGCTTTCAGACGGGTGGGGTAAAAGGAAACAGTGTGTTTATCCACAAATCAGATTATAATTCCAGGAGGTTAGAGAGAGGGAGAAGGGAGGCAGTGCTTGGAATTTGAAATGAGATTTAAAGGAATAATTAAGGGTTCTGCCACTGAACAATGCCAATGAACTGGCTGGGAATAAATCAGATTGCACTTGAAGGAAGTGACCTGGAAATATATTACTGCCTGTCCCTTAGCCAAACCTCATCACCATAGGGTGTCATTGAATGGAGGGTGACGTAACCCTGGTTGGAGCCAGGGAGGGCTCAGTCGGGGAGTGAAACCTGCCAGGCAGGGGCTTGGGAGACTCTAAGGTGGCCTTTGTTCCAGACCATGCAAATCTCTGCTCCAAGTAGACCAGCCCTTGTTGGTACAATTTTGCCTCTTGAAAATGCACACAAAATCTTTTATTAAAAACCCTGCAGATAAGTTAACAGCTGGGAGAAGCTGGAATATGATTAATGTCTCGTGAATTAGCCCTGGAGGTACTTTATGGAAATAAGATTTACAACACTATTACACGCAGTCCTGAATGTGTTTTACATTTTTAAATGAGGGGAATGAATATTTCTCTCTGCTCTGCTCCCTTCCCCCTTAGGCCCTTGCAGAGGTACAGAAAGAATCCCAGCCGATTTGGGATGGGAGGTTTTGGCGCTGGGGGAGGTATTGGACTGTGCAGTTAATTGAATGATCTTACTGGCCCCAGCGCTTTATCAAGCAAGGAATCAAAATGTGTCCTGACATGTAGGACGCAATTACAAGTCATTAACAGAGAAATTATAGATGCTAGGATGGAAAGAAGGGATCTATCAGGCTGCCTTGTCCATCCTCTCTCTGCCAATGCAGAATTGCTCCTGACAGCATATGGTTCGGTGCTTCTGGAATAATTTAGCTCCTGACACCTTCTGAGCAGTGTGGTGCTTCGAGCAGTCCCATTTATTTCAGTGTTTTAAATGTTCTACTTAAGATTTCCTTCCCGACTACTCAAGTCTTGCTAGAGGGAGATAATCTCTGTGGAAGCAGCAGTAGGTGGAGCCCCTGCCTGGGTACGTGTGCCACACTGAGCGGGATGCTCTGTGGAGACCTTCCTTAAGAGGAAAGGCAAGTGTCCCCTCCTGGGAGACTTCTGCGGCTGGGATCATGGTACCCTGGGTTTGCCTCACTACAAGAAATGTAATGAATGACCCAATTTGGCAATAACAAAACTCTTCCATTCCTTACGTATGTCATCTTGCATCTGAATAGAAGATGGGCTCCTGAAGCTGTGTGACTGCCTTGTACAACACAGACCAAGTGTGCTCTCCTAGTGTATGCAGGAAAGATTAGAAATGGGCAGCTGAAGCTCTCAGTCTGGTGGTTCTGCTAATGTCAGGCCAAGAGGTATGCGAAGGAAGGAAAAATCCCAGAAATGGACTAGAGGGAATAGCTGAAGAACAATGAACCCCACATTCCCATCACCAGAACTGACCACAGGAGATGACACCCAACTAGTTAAGGTAACCACAGGGTGATAAACCTGATGAAAATACAAGACACGGTCTTCGGGGAAGGTGACAAAACAGGTACATCCTCTTGGGTGTCTCTACTAAAGCACTGGTTTTATGGGTGACTAGATGATAAAAGAGCTCTGAACTGGCTTTGAGCTCATACCAGTTTTGAGGCTGTTTCGTACCCAAAAATCCGGTAATTTTCCATGAGTACCTAGTGTTCTAAAAAGCACTGTTTAGGTGGGGACTGTTTTGCTAGAACACCCTGCCATCCATAGGCATATTCAAGCTTGGCAGTGAGCCTTTCTGCTGAAAGGCTGGCTCTGTCCCAGACTATTGCAGATGATCTTGGACCCCAAAATGATGCCGCCCTATTAAAGGGTCCAATCAGACCTGCTTTGATGTCTGGTATGATATCTGCTCCAGGCAAGCTGAAGGCTACAATTATTCACTGGTTTACTGAATACTTTTCAGTAGATTAAGCAATCCAAGGGAAATTGGGATCTTTGTGAGCAGAGAGTGGAGGTGGCATATCTCCCCTTTACCCTAAATGCAGTGGAGGAGTGGGATATCTGAGCCACAACCAGGCTTAGAAGGGACTAATGTGACACAAAGTCTAGCCAGTCCCTCCCAGTCATTTCTGTGACAAGTCCAGGAAAAACTTGTTTTCCTCCCTGAACTGCAGGCTGGGAAGCTCAGCTCAGTTGGGAGCAGTGCGTAAAGCACACAATAGCTTCTGTGAAGGTGGGTGTCTGCGTGAATGTGGAGCAAAGACTTGCCTAAAGCTCCTGTGTGGCATGTAGCCGAGGCCCTACAGGGTACTATAACATGCATTAGCTCTGTCCTGTGCCCATGCCAGCCGGCCCCGCTGGCAGGTACCACTGTGCAATGTGCTTTTCTCGCACAGCTGAAGAGCCCAAATGCTGCAAGTTGTTGTGGTTAGGAGGTAATGTCGTTCTGCTGGACTTTGAAGGGACAAGTGGCTTTCTTCTGGGCTCACAGGCGTAGAGGGGCTGTGGTGTAGCGTTGGGAAACTCCTGCGGCTGCTGTTGGCAGAGATGTTAATGTCAAGTCAGTTTTACTATTTTAGGTTTTATTACCATCTAGTGGCAGGCCTTGGGAACTGAAGTGAAATCAGACTTAAAACTATCCCAGAAGATTGCATGATATAATCTCATAGTCCCTTGCTCTCCCTTTATTTTTTTGCCCTCCTAATTTTATCTTTCAGTTGGAATTATGTTTCCATGGATTGTTGGCTTCCCACAAATTCACTCTCTTGCAAAGTGTAGCTTGAAGGCAGCAAACAAATCCTAGAAGATGAATACCCTATAAATTAACAGGAAAATAATTTAGGAGAGATTGGTGAGAGGGAGCTGATCAGGGGCTCTAAATATGCTAAGCCATCAAGGTCTTGACATCATGTTTTAAGGTCAACTCGCTCAGCACTGGAGGGCTGCTGAGACAAATCAGGAAGACTTGTAATGGTGTTGTCATGTCTGGACTAGCAGGTGTTTTGGGTGAATGGGCCCCATCCGTCAAGGGATTCCCTAGTAGAGAGATGAAAACCTGCCAGGGGTGAGCAGGAGTTGCACAGGAATGCTTCATCTTTGACCTTACTGCAGGCTTTGTACTGCTTAAGTGAAAGAGCACTGAATCTGTGATTAGCAAAACTAATATTAAAGTGTAACAGATAAGTAAATGTACTGAACTTCGTTTTTTAACCTGACTGCCAATCTAGGTATGTATCTAAGCATTTCTAAGGTGCAAGTCTCCTCTGTCTATTTTCTTTTAAAAAAAAAAAACAACACAAACCAACCAACCAAAAAAAAACCCCACCAAAACAAAACCCTCTGGATTAAAATAGTTCTGCCCTCAGATACCGTATGCCTTTGGATAGATCACCTGCAAACTTGCTATACTGTCACTAACATGAGGTTCCTAAATCTTTAATCTGAAATCGAAATCTTCCAAGAATCCCTATCTGAAACAACCTGAAAGTCACCAGGTGAGACCTGCACTTCTACCACAGAGATAAATAATCCTAGAGATGTACTTTTATAAACTCTACACCACCTTCTGTAGCTCACTGCAGTTCTTTTGAAGAAATTATTCCAGGCAGAAGGACTGTGTTCTTTCTACTTGTTGTACAGTAATGGAAAGAAGTGGTTATGACTGTATTTTCAAAATAATTAAAATCCCATTCTTTAATTGTTTGGATCAAAGACTGTCAGCTTCAGAAATGGTCACTGGAGACCATTTACTCCCCTCGTTCTGGAGATCTTTTTCTCAAGACTATGTGAATCCCATTTGAGGATTTCCTGGTTTACATGCAAGAGGGCCTTCTGGGGCTGAACACTCTTCTCATCAGCATGGGACCCAATACAGCTAATAGTGCCCTAGCTGATTCAGTTGCCTACCAGAAAAAAGTGCTGATTGGTGCAATGTAGTTTGATTTATCTGTCAGACTATTTTGTTGCTGGCTAATTGCATCACAGCAACTAGAAGCAAGTAACTCTGCAATAGGTGGCTGGTCCATGACTTTGCACTCTTACAAAAGGCTCCGAGGGAAACAATGCTGGAAAGGGAGTCAGAGATACCTTGGCAACCTCAACCATTAAAAAAAAAATTTTAAAAAAGGAGGGGGGGCAGAATATGATGATATGATGACCAGATAGTGAAGGACATAGTGTTGCCAAAGATATTGTGGTGGAATAGTAAATCTGTCCTTAACCATAGATATGAAAGGGTGAAGATTCCAACTCAAAAGCAAAATGAAGCTGGAAATGACTGATACCAGCTGTTGACAAACTGTTTTTAAAAGGGAAAAAAAAAAAAATTCCTATCTTATGTACCAGCCCCGATCTGACTCTGACCTTTGCTATTTCTTGTGATGCAGCACAGCTCTGTGACTCTGCGCTGAAGAAATGTGCTTGCTGCATGCAGGAGTTTTCCCACGAGGTGTGTCAAGGTTTGCTTCTTAGCTCCATTTTTTTCGCATTTCTGTAATGCTCCGCTTGTCTCAGGGTTACCAGATGTAATGGGTGATCTGGAATTGCATAACTTGAATTTCAGAAAAAGTAAGGAGGTGAATGAAGGGGGGACTGAGGCGGGTGGGTGGGAGTCCTTGCACATCTCTAAGGAAAGGCATTTAGTAAAGGAATTGGAGGATGCCTTCTGTCCCGCATAATTTGAGATTTATAAGGCAAACTGCTTTACATGCAGTCAGATGTGAAGAAGCAGTCTTACTGCTTTCCAAAATTCACCATTTAATGATTTCTTTTGGAGTATTTAAGCAAAGTTGCCATTTCTGAAATGGCTGAATAGGAGGAAGTGAATGGAAACAGAAAAGTTAAGTGCTTCACTGTTGCGAGGAGGGGGGGACATTGCCGTGTTTCACTTCGCCCTAAAGTTTTGGTCTTTCTCCTCCACAGGAATTGACACTGCAAAGCAAGCTTTTATCAACTGCCAGAGCAACAGAAGATCCCTGGGTGTGCTCAAAAGCTCCTTAAGAAGTGGATGCATGTGAGTGTATCTGCAGGCATTGTATCATTGCATGTTCTTGCTTTGCGGTAAATAACTCGGAAGAAAGAACAGCAAATGCTTCTCGCTTATATGTACAACATCTCTACTAACCTCTTAGCCAAATTCATGTTGCTGTTTGGACTCCGTGATGTTTTTGATTCACTGGTTGTGGCAGAGATGTTCAATGCTTTGTTTGAAGAGATGTTTAGAAGTGAGGTGGGTTTTGGTCTGGGAAGACTAATTGTCAGTGCCCTGTCAATTGGCACAACCTCAGAAGGTCCCAGAGGGTTTAGGAGTGAGGGGTTTCAGTCTGGATTCACCCTGCTGTGCCCCCAGCAGCTTTCAGCTTGTGCTGAGGACCCCAGCTGCTCGGGATTTTCACTTGTGGAGCTGTAGGAACCCACAGGTGGGCAGACTTTAATTCCTCGTTTTACTTCTGATATGTATTGTTCAGATGTCTCCATATGAAGCTTTCACCCAAACCTGCATTTATAGTTGTGCTGGTTTTGGCTGGGATAGAGTTAATTTTCTTCATGGTAGGTAGTACGAGGCTATGTTTTGGATTTGTGCTGAAAACAGTGTTGATAATACAGGCATGTTTTCGTTACTGCTGAGCAGTGCTTGCGCAGAGCCAAGGCCTTTTCTGCTCCTCACCCCACCCCACCAGCAAGGAGGCTGGGGGGACACAAGAAGTTGGGAGGGGACACAGCTGGGACAGCTGACCCCAACTGACCAGAGGGATATTCCAGACCATATGACATCATGCTCAGCATAGAAAGCTGAGGGAAGAAGAAGGAAGGGGGGACTTTCAGAGTGATGGCGTTTGTCTTCCCAAGTAACTGTTAACACGTGATGGAGCCCTGCTTTCCTGGACACGGCTGAACACCTGCCTGCTGGTGGGAAGTGGTGAATGGATTCCTTGTTTTGCTTTGCTTACATGCGCAGCTTTTGCTTTACCTATTAAACTGTCTTTACCTCAGCCCAAGTGTTTTCTCACTTTTACCCTCCTGATTCTCTCCACCATCCCACCAGGGGGGAGTGAGCGAGCAGCTGTGTGGTGCTTGGTTGCTGGCTAGGGTTAAACCATGACAATAGCCAACTTCTAGAAGATGACTCCTTCCAGTCACTGCAGGGAGAGATGAATTGTGCTCTGGAAGTGGAGTACAGGTCCCTTTTTCTGTCCCCCCTTCTCAGCCTTTGACTTTTTTAGGCCAAGAAAAACATTTATCTACTTGGTGCCTTAAGTCTTTCACGATGATCTAGATAAAATATGTTGGAAGAGCTTCCCTGCATTACAATGAAGTATTATGTATTTCCATCACATTTTCATGCCTCTCATCATGCCATGAGGTTAAGGCAATAAAAGCCATGTAGGAGGTTCAGGCTCCCTCTTAGTGATCTTTGACTTCTTCAAATGATTTTGTGAATCTTAGCCTACGTTAACTGCTAGCCTCTATTTATGGCTCAGCAACCGCGAGCAAGTTATAGCTGATAGATGAGGCAAAAGCTAAAAAAGGAAGTTTTCTGACATCACAACAGATTTTAAAAAAAATCACGTGCATCTATTCTGGGAACTCAGCTACCAGGTTGGCACTACATGAGGTGTCACTGTGGCTTGAAGAGCAGTCGTAACAGTACGTGGAGGATTCAGACAAGCAGGTTCCGGTTCTGTCTCTAATGTCCCATTTCTTGCAATAAAACACGCCTGAAAATTGGAAAGAAACAAAGGCCAGCCAGATGTCTGTGATGAGGGAAGTCATTCCCAGCAGGCTTAGCAGTTTCACACTGGCATATCCACAGCTTAGGGCTACTTCTCCATCGCAACGTCCACCTCTGATCTACATCCTTACCTCACAGGGCAGCCCAGCTCTGCCAAACAGCAATGCTGGTTGATGGTGCTGATGCGCAAAGAAGCATAAGAAAACTGTGGCCACCTCCTTTTCAGTTCCTCTGGCAGGAGGACTGGGCAGTTTGGTCACTTGGAGTCTGCCCTGTGTCTCTGGGCTGGTTCTGGAGATGTGGGTTTAGCACACAGGGTCACCATCTCATCTTATGCATGCCCAAGTGGAAGATGCCATTCTGGCACGATCAGTGACCAGTGGTGCTGGCAGCCAGCACTGAAAAATCGTAACATGGTGAGCAAAGGAAAAATACAAAATTGGCTTTTAAAACTGAGACGCAAAAAATAATAATCAAGGGTGCTTCATGCTTCTCTTTCAATAGCTTTCTTGCTACCAATGTTACAATGAGAAAAACATCTTCCTGCTGCCCAGTGCTGCGCAGAAATGTAGCACACAGGCATTTCAGGGCCTGCAGAAGCTTCAGATGCTTACAGTTTGCTGGTTATACTAATGTTTTGCCTTGCCTGACCTATGTCCTCAGGGCAGCAATAAAAATAACCAGCTTTAGTCCACTACTTGGCTGCTAATTGTCCACTTGTAGATCTTAGTCCCAGCTGGGCCTGCTTCTGCCCAAAGGCAGTTGTGTTCAGTAAAGTGGCTGTCTGCATTTGCGAGCAGCCTCACAATAGAAGCAGGTGGCTGCCATTTTCCATGCAAGAAAGCTCTTTGGAGGAAAGGGGCAAATGAGGAGAGGAGAAGAAAAAAAAATAACCAAAAACCCAAACCAAACAATGCAAAGCATCTATGAGAGGAAAGCCTCTGCACTGCTCTGGTTGAAACGGATAGAGACCGAAAGTGTGCATAAATTAAAAGAGAAGAGAAGCAATATTTCAGGACATATGAGGGAGAAGAAGAAATGCTGCTTCTATCATTTCTCTGCTAACCACTGGATCCAGGGCTGCCGTCTGTTTTCAGTTTTGATCAGTATGCAACATCTAAGTATTTTCCAGTGAAGATGCAGCCCCCTCTACAGCTAATTTAAGCCTCCTGATTATGACTTCCTTCAGTGAGTTACCTTGTCTTGACAGCTTACAAGTAGTATGTATTTTCCCTGAGGTGCTGCAGACCAGAGGTGGAAACCTGCAGCTAAGCACAAAGAGAGAAAATGGCAAGAAATCACTTCACCGTTGCAAGCTTCAGAGCTCTCCTTTCTTAAGTAGGTGAAAAAGGAAACTTCTAAACTGCCTGTCGCATCCTCTCACTGGTAACAGATGTCACCTCGAAAGGGGACAGCACAGAGCTTGTCTCTGGAAAGAAACAATAGAGGAAAAATGCCACAGAATGTGCTTGTTCAACAGCACTGCTTAGCAGAAGCCAGATTTTTTGTATCAAAGGAAATTCTGCTATTTTAAAATTGTTTTTCATGCAGAAGTGTTGAAAATGGAGCCTTTGAAATTTCTTGCCTTGTGACAATTTAGGGGGGGAGCCTATCAGTCTATCAAAAGACTTTATATTGTTATATTGAATTCCAATATCTGTTCTGTTATACTATCCAATATCTACTCCAATGTCTCATCTATATGCCGACAGCATGTATACATATCAGCGGAATAGAGGGAGTGGTTGGGCACTGACTGTTGACCTCTCTTCCACTACAAGCATCTGGAGACATCAGATAAAACTGATAGGAGCAGTCTGGAAGCAAGCAAAAGGCTGTGATTCTTCACTCAGCCGGTGGTTGATCTTCCTGCAAAGCGATATCATGGATGGCAAAGGTTTACATAGGATCAAGGGGAGAAAAGTCAGTTAATGAAAGACATTCCTACTAGGGCTGCTAAAGACAGAGGAATTGCACCTGCCTCAGAGTCACAGGAGCTGAAAAGGGTTTAAGGTATTAGAGAGTATTAGTATCTCACAGTCTGGCCTTGCTCTTGCCTTCCTTCCCTTTGCTTTCAGCTCCTGTTAGAAGTGATGTACTAGGACTTGTGGACAGTCATGTGACTCATTATGGTGCTTTCTCAAACATAGACTTTTATGTCCTCTTATGATTTTTATTCTATACAAACATTTTTTTAATTCTAAAAAGTGTTTATATTTGGAAAGTAAAAGATTAATTCTTACAAAATATTTGAACTGATATGTTAGAGTATTGATAACTGGTTTTCATTCATCTTTTGGAATAAAATTTTGTCAGTTTTGCATGTTGATATTGTTCCATATTTTCACAAGACGTTTTACCTTCAGGTACACATCATTTTTGAACCACAATCAGTATTAGGTCAGGAATTTCCCAGAACAATGTTTAACCATGTTAAAAATGTGAAAAACTATCCTGGATGCAGATAAGATATGAATGAATTGTAAGAGCTAGTTGTTCTGATATGCAGGTCATGTCATTCCAAAATAACTCCAAGAAGTACACTTTTCAGAGGGATCTGGGCTGGGGACTCAGTGCTTGGGCTGCCATAGTAGGGATTTGTCTTTTTAGATGTGAATATCTTGTGACTCTGGTAGCCTGAGGATATAGAGGCTTCTCCCATCTTCAGAGGGCTGAAGCTATGGCTGACACTTGGATATTCTTGCTGTGGATTGCATAGCTGGACTGTATATTTCAGCTTGTTCATCATTTCTGGACAGATGTCTTCAACACCACGGGTTATGGTGCTCACACAACAGATAGCTGCAGTCTACTCCTTGTTTCTTAGCAAGAATTGGTTGGGTTGAACATTGAGGGCTACAGTTTACAAACTTGGATGTGTAGTGAGCAAACAAGGGTCTCTGTGCAAACTCTCCAGGGATTCTATCTCCATGGACAGGTTCACCTTACAAGAGGTCCAAAAATTTATGGAGAAATCAGAAACTGGCTGGAGAACACATGAAGCAGCGGGAAAAGAGGTTGAAAACCTCTAGGATCTGACCACTCTCTAAATCACAGATGATAATTTCATAATTATTCATGGAGATTCATCTGTAGATATCCAAGCAGTAGGTTTCTTCTTTACTGTTCTAATTGGGATGAAGAAAGAGGGGATTTTTCTGTGGTTGGATTCAATGAGGATTGCAGAGATGGGATAGTGGCTGGCCTATTGCTCTGGGTTTTACCCTAATATGCAGCCTTTTCACTTCCAGGGAGCCATGAGCAACCTCTTGCCTGGACTGTGCTGAGCTACAGTGGGGGCATATGAAATTCTTCAGGAGAACAGTTTTACTGTGCAGGCATGCAGAGCATGAGCACAGGGCAATGACAGGCCCTTCAGACCTTTCCTTCTCAGTAAACCTAGACCAGATTGATATATGACAGATTGAGACAGCACAGCAAGCAGTCATGGGCAATGCCACTTCTTGAGAGCCAAGAGAACAGTGTTTCTGGAACGGCCTGATGAAAGCAACGCTAAGCATCATCTCCGCCATTCTGGCCATGCCAGTTGCTGCTTGCTTACATAGAGAGAAAAGAAATGGTTATTATCTTTTTTTTTTTTTTTCTCCCAGCTCGGATATGCTGAAGGCAGTGACAAGTTTCCGTCCTTCAAAAAATTCAAGTATAACTTGAAAATGATGAGACTCAGGGATCAGCACTAATTGTATTAATATTTGCTTGGCAGATTAACTCTGAAGAGCTGATAATTCATGGGCTCTTTGTTCACTGTGGTTTAGTGCCCATGGCTTCCCTCTCTGGAGGTGTCTTGCTGCAGCATTTCTGTCTTTTGAGGTCAGTGTGATGAGCTGCGTGGGTGTTTTTAGACATGAATCACATGCAAAAGGCTGATTCTCTTTTTCTTTTCTTCTTTTTCCCACTGACGTACTAGGCAGCTTTTAAAAAAACAGCCTTCCAAATTCCCAGACTTCTTTTTCAACTGAAAAACAACACAAAATTTTATACTGATTAATTGTTCTTTCTCATCCACGGTGCGTTTATGCATCACGACAGTACCATGGTTTATGCAGACATGTCCCATACAGCAGGGTTAAGGTCAAATGACTGTAGGAATGCCGGACCTATCACATTAGGTCCTTGAGCCCTTCATGGTAAGTTGCACCAGTGTAGATTGTTGTGTTAGTACTGTAATGACTATTTTGGGTCCAAACTAGCAATTTTTTTCACTTTTTCTGTGCTGTTCATGCTTCACTTATTTAAATTTGGGTTCTTTGAGTTAAATTTAGGTCTGTTTGCTGAAGTATAGTGACCCAGGGCCATGAAAGCTAGTCCTGAAAGCTACTTGTATTTGTGGGTGAAGGACATGTAATGATTGCTAAAGTGAAGACAGTGTTAGCTGAACCTCATCCTAAATTTTATTGCTGTCCTGCCACGGGCACAAGCTTCTTCAGACCTGCACTGCTGGTCTAGCAAGACTTTTGCTTGTGCCAGTGAATGTGTGTTAGGAGCTCAGTGTAACTCCTGTGTCATGAGGAACATGTCTCCAGGCAGAGGTGAGAGTTGAGGTGCCACGTGAATGTCATTTCTGCTAATTTGTGTCCCACCTTTTAAAATATGTACAAGTGCATGGTCCATTTTCAGAGTAGTAAAGTATCCTACTCTGTGACCATACTTTATTAAAAATGCAGAAAATAATCTCAATTGGAAACAATCTGATCTGAACCTACCTGTCCTTGACTTGAACCTACTTGAGCTATTAACTGAAAATGGGGCCAATACCCTGGGAGCGAACTGCTGGGCAAAGTGAAAAAGGGAATGAAGAGCTGCCTGCCAGCTAAGCACAGTCCCCTTGTGGCAGATAAACCCTCTCGCACTGCTGAGGGCCCAGGTCCATGCTCATCAGATGAGGCAGTCATTCAATGTGCAAATGCAAGATACCAAGCAAAATGCCTTTGCGTCAATCAGCCCAGCCTGGTGCATTTTCTTCACAGTGGCAGGAAGCTTTGTATATGTGGCAAGCAACTATGTCTTAGCTGACAAGTGCCAACTCAGTCACTTGATAGTGTGAGTCTGTGTTCCTAGACTAGTGCTTCAATGTACAAGGAATAGCTGCTAGAAATCAGGTGAGTTCCTGCAAAAAAATAGAAGTCCTCAGATATCTGCACTTCTCTGTTTCAGCTTCCTGTACTCCTGAGTAGCTCTCCATAGGGAGCCCTGGGAAAGGAGGCAAGAAAAAAACTTGGGAAGAAGAGAAGATCAGCAGCAAATAACACACAGACAAGGTTTGTCAAGGTTTTCAGACATACTTGATCTGTACTGTTGGCACTGAGCTGAGTAAGTCCAGATAAAAGCTGAGCTTTGGTTCTTCATTTACTTGCATTTACATCCTCTGGTGGAGAGGGAATTGCTGGCAATGTCCTGAGAAACACTCCTCCTGCTTTTTGGTGCTCTCAACTCCCCTGCCTTACCAGTCCTGGGTGACTTAGCAATGCTGCTGAAACTTAGTAGCATTTGCATTTGGAGCATAGGTCCCCATTAGGCGCCCAGAAGGAGCTGGGGAGTCTCTGGAAGGGTTTTTTTGGTCCAGGCCACTTTCTTTTTCAATAACCTCAAATCACTCTGCTGAGTGACTGTTAAGAAAGCAGGCGAGAGACACACACGCCTCTTTCATATTTGACTTCAGTGCAGATACCCATCTGTTATGCTGGCTTTGGGAACAGGGCATGTTCAGCAGCACTAAGGGAGCTGTGCATTTTGGAAAGAGCAGGTTTGCTTTTCTATTTTTAGCATCCTCTTTAAGGATGTGTTGTTTGATCTGAAGCATTTCAGTGCCTAGTGTCCGTTCCCTATTGATGAGCTGCCAGTCTCATGGCTTGGAGCAATGCTTGGATAAACCTCCACTGTCATATCAGCTGCTTTTATAGCTGATAACCTTGGGGCGCTTTTGAAATTCATGTCATAAAGTATAATTCATCAGCACAAGGCATCAAATGTGCTGTTGCAGGGCAAGGGGGTTCTCTTGGCTGTAAGGCTAGAGGCAGGTATTCAGAAGCAAAGCAGTTACTAATGTCAGCTGAGCTTGGGTGGGAGATAGGGAACTTCCATTTGTGTGTGTCTGCCTGGTTTCCCACTAGAGACAGCGGGCATTCTGGGGACACAGGGCCGTACAGCAGAGAGGAAAGGTGAAACTGAAGACTCGCAGGATGCAAATGTCATCTTGAATGATGGCCCTGATGGTTGTACCTTCTACCCTCCCAAATGGAAGTGGGCTCAGCCCACCAGAAGCAGAGAATAAAGCCACTGAAGGCAGTTATCACAGAGCGGTGGAAGAGCTCTACTTTCCTTTAGCCAAGCCTGTGACACTGACCCCTCTTGCTTTGAGCAGCTGAATTACAACATGCTTTGTGGTGTGGTGTGTGTTGGCTGCTGGGAAACTCAGAGTGAACCCTTAGCTCTGCTCTGTGTCCTTCAGCAAGTCACAGGAGTGGATTATTATGTCTCATTTTGAGTAGCTGAATTACTGAGCACTGCTGACTCCACAAGAAAGCTGGCGGGGCAACATCACTGGCTTTTGTGCCTCGGGTACCTGAGCTTAAGCATGGATATTCAAAGGTTCTCAGTTCAATTCAACTTAATACAGCCTTTGGGATTTTATAGTAGGTAAAATGGTAATTGTAGAAATGGAAAGCATAGGTACTCGAAGAAGAGATATCATCAGGTATCAAATTCTCATTTGAAAGGTATAAATCTTTGGGCAAATAACATAACTTTTTTATTAAAGAAACACTGTCAAGCATCATCCTGATACTAAATTTAGCTTTTAAATTAAGTGTGTTCTGAGATGTTCATTTGCTGAGTGATCTGAGCCTCTTGTCTGCAGCACAGTGGCAGTAAGTGCTCTGTGGAGAGCTCCGGGATCTGTGGACTGATGTCTGTGTAATGCTGGGGAGTGGCTCTGGAGTTGCAATGCCCTTGGGGTGAAATGTTTAGCTGCTTTTAAGCTAAGTCATGGTCTGCAACCTCTCTTCCGTCCTTCACCTTCTGGAGTGGAGAAGTTATGAAGAAGCTTTTAGTGCTTGTATGTGTAAATACTTAAATGTTTGGGCATAGAGACTTGCGGTTCTTTGTGTGGTTTGGAGCACTGTGTGTCTTCCTGTTTCAGCAAAAAGAGGCTGTCAGAAAAATGGACCTATTCAGTCTACTGAGTAAGAAATGTCCTGGAGGTGAGATGAAGGGAATAGCTGTGTGAAGGACGTGCATCTTTATACCTTGCAGTTGTGGCTGTCAGGCAGGGTAGTGAGCTTTTTCAGACATAGTTCTGCAGTGAGTGTTATGTACTCAGAGCAGGTCTGCGTACATACAGACCATGCACTGAGTGGTGGCAGAGGGGTAGAAATTAGGTGAAAGCCTCTTGGCATGAGGGTACCTGCAGCCAGTTGTGAATCACTGCACAGCTGTTGAGATGTGCTGCTCCATGCCCTTCATGGCACTGTCAGCAGGACAGCTTTTTCAGAAAAAAGGAGGCACCTGTTAAATAGGCATATTTCTGAAACTGTAGGGAATAATGTCATGAACCCTCTGTGTATTTTACCTTGTGGGTCTAGGCTATAACCTGGGCTCACAGCTGCACCCCACTGGGTATGAGAGGTGTACCATCATGTTGGACATGGTCTATCACTGGCTGAAGTAAAGGAGACGGGTCTGAGGTGTTTCAGCTGGAGCATAGTCACTGTTTTCCTTTTCTGACAGGAAAGTATCAGGGTGGAGAAAAGTGTGAAGAGGAAACTTTTGGACACCTGTCCTGGTTTCAGCTGGGATAGAGTTAATTGTCTTCCTAGTCGCTGGTATAGTGCTATGTTTTGGGTTCAGTATGTGAAGAATGTTGATAACACTGATGTTTTCAGTTGTTGCTAAGTAATGTTTAGTCTAAAGTCAAGGAT
>JANHGO010004378.1:0-25139 GCA_024606505.1 Aquila spilogaster | reverse complement strand
GAAGGAAGAAGTTGTTTTAATTTTGAAAGTAACTTCCTCATCATCTTTGGTTATACAGCCATGTTAAAAAAAAAAGTGTAATCCACTTGAAATCTAAGAAAACTTCCACTTTGATGGTAGTGTCAGGTCAACATTATGCAAATAGGGAATACATACATTTTAACATTCCATTCTGTATACATTCAATTACAACAGTACAGTTCAGAAAATAAGGTGACACAGCTCAGGAAGGTCTAGAGTGTCACAATTTAATGTTCCAGAAACTTACGAGAACTAAGCTAACAGAACAGAGTAGCAAAAAACATTCCTGGATGACAAAAACTTGTAGACTTAAACTAAAGCTGGTGAGTACAAAGGCGAAACAGATCAGATTTACTATGTACTACACATTTAACATTGTAACAGAAAGTCCACGTCTGCTGTGTTGAAAGACTAAGGATGAAAACAGAAAACTACCACTACTCATGCAGCCTCACCTTTTAGGATGTCATGAGACCCATGAAGGCTTGCAGCAATATTTGTAAACACCAAGTTGTAATTTGTTCGAAGTAGTCCTTCTGGTTTCATACCTATAAATACCAGGAGAAAAAAAATTACAACTCCGTTAGTAATGAAAAAATTGTAAAAATCTAACTTCCATCTGCTAGAAACATTTGCATAATCTTTATAATAAAAGCAGTGTAACAAATTCATTGATTTGAATTACACCTTCCTTTAATATTAAGCTTTTATCAATCTTGGTAGAGCATGTACATATATATAGATATACCTATAGAATCTTAATAGAGTAGGCAGGTAAAACACGTTCAAGTTTCCTAAACTTCATTAAGACTTTAGGAATACCTCAACATTTGGTCTCAAAAAGTAGTCACACATGTAGATTTATGTGCTTACTCTGGAGGAGGAATCATTTGTCTGAGAAGTCAAGACTGAAATAACCTGAAGTTATACAGTAACTACTTTCTCTTAATACTTAGGATATGCATTTAGATATTGTTTTCTCTGCCCCTTCCCCCCCTCCTCCAAAAAAATTTTTACCAAAATTTAGTCATAACCATGAGAGTTGTAATTTAATAATCTTATGAAGTTGCAAGTAATAATTAGTAATAAATGCAGTTTATTAATAATTTAATGATTAAGAGCCAACAGATGACCTAGTGCTAATTGTACTCTAAAAAGCTTGCAGTCATGTTTAATCCCTTACAGTTAACTGTAATTAAAATGCAGCACATGGGATTACTGTGTAATTTCAAGGCGTGCACTGTTTCCAAGTCTATCCAGGAGAAAGAGTCCTAAGCATTAACGAAATACCCTACAGCACAGTCTCAGATTGTGACAGAGCCTTCCGCAGAACTCACTTGCTCCAGAGTTTAAACAGTGCCTAAAAAGGAGCCTCAACCTTGTTTTTCCTGCATCAAGAGTTTATTTTAAAATAAAAAAAAAAGCTCAAAAGGAACACTAGTTCCTCCCAGTCTCAAAGCAACTGAGCCCAAACTGGCACTTACTTGGTAAAGCAAGAAGACTAACATATGTGTAGAGCTTCTCAAAGATCACAGTCAATCTTTTCATGTCTCTGTGTAGCTCCATATTTCTAGCTATTAAAGCAGCTGTGCAAAGAGAAGACTCACACTCTTCTTCCAGACTAGGAATATGATTTTTAAACACACACAAAAAAAAACAAATGAGCAAATACCTTACATAAGAATTTCAAGATTTTGGGGGTAGATAGGTAGTTCTTTCTACACTGCCAGTCCAAAGCAGCAATAAAGAGGTTATTTTAGAAAGGTTACCTTATTGGAGTTACACAGCAAAGGTACAAAGAAATCATAAAAAGCTTTTTTCTCCTCTTAACCCAAATCATCTTTTGAAGTCTTCCTTTGCACTGACAAAGTGCCTCCCTTTGACCAACTCAGTAGCACACATTTTCACTACAGAAGGGATGTGCATCTGACAGTTCTACTATACATATGGAATAATAAAATATTCAGATGGGCTCAAGAAATTAACAGTTTCAGTGTATAATACCTGAATAGTATCAATACTACTAAGTAACATGATTAAACACTAAAGTCTGTACAGCTTTTATTAAAGCCGCATCTTTGAGGGGAAAAGTTTTAAAATATACCAGTACCGCTCTAACGCCTACTGGAAAAAAAAAAGCAGAACCTAAAGGCTCAAGAAACAGTATGCAAACAAAATTTCTGCCTTTTTTGTGCTTTAAGGTTTGACTTAATATTTGAGTTGTAGATGTTGCCAATGTTGCAAATCTGACAGTGTCCCTTCAATTTGATCTATTAAACCAGAAGTACCTTTTTAACTGATAAGGAAGAATCTTTCTTAAAAAGCATGAGTATGAAGCTAAATGTTCTGAAAAGGCCTTCAATTTCACAGTTGTTTCCTGGAAAGAAAAACAACATAAGTATTTCTGCTCAGTAAAAGTCTTCTTCAATACTAAAAGTAAGAAATCTTACCAGGACTGTCACAGTGTCTTCTGTGATACTCTCAAACAACTGAAGCATTCCTTCCTCCAGAGGGCGAACATATAAAGCATTTTCATGAAGATACTGTGAGAACTGAGTACAAAGAGATCTTTGAGATGATGCCTGCTGAAGGATCTCAAATTGTTTCAAGTTTAACAATAGAAAAGTCCATTTTAACATAGTTTCTGTCACTTTAAATGATCCCCAAGACATCAACAATAAAATAAAATCAAGTGATGTACAGCCCCCTCTACTACATGGCACACAAACATATACCTTGAGGGAAAGTAAAGACAATAATGGAAATCCAGGCAAACCCCCCCCTTTAGGGCTCTGCCACAGTATTTTATCTACCTATACCTATCATGCACAGCACACCTGGATTTTTGACTATAAACAACCTTGTGTTACTTGCTCAACTATGTCAAATTAAGGCTAGATCCATGCACTCATTAAGTCACCGAAACAAGCTGTGCTACCTTCCTCCCAGCTGAAGTATGCTTATGCCAATACAAAGGATGGAGGGTAACTAAGCAAAGGGAGAAGGGCTGTTGTCAGCAAATGTGACAGTTAAGAAATCCTTAAAGTCTGGCCTCAACTAAAAACTGAACTAAAAGTTGCTTAAATAAATTTTATGGCTAATTTATCCTTCAAAAAAGTAAGCCAGAAAACAGAAGTATTCACTCAAGCTCTTCAAAATAAGCACAGGTGGTACTCTCAGGATTATAAAATTTAGCAATGTAGATATACGTATTATAGTATTACAGAACCTTTTCCACAACTGATATTGGTGATCACAATTTACCCCACAGAAAGATACTTTCACCTTTGGCTACTTACACTGCAATAGTAAGTAAAGATTCCAGGCAAATAGGGTACAAGAAATTTTTAATATTGTTATTATGCTGCGGTAAACACAGTGTTAACAAGAAGAGATGCCAAGCTCTTATGCATGCATGCATAAATCTGGATGGAATTACAGTCAATTTCTAAATCTAAGAAAAAAGAAGTGCCACATGCAGAAAGCTCCTGCCTTGTGTCGCAAGGAAGAGGACTGGAATTATCTGGCACAATGCTGAAGCTCCAGTAGAAACCAGCAATGCAATGCTTAAGGAGAAAAGGAATACTTGAACCTGGAAAGGAATTGTCCACATCTATTTTGAGTGTCTGGTGGGGAAAATAGCTTGAAAGTGCCAGACAAGACCTGGAGTTGGGGAAAAACAGATCAGCACAAGTGTGCTAAGTCGCTGCATGATACTCGTCTCATTTTCTGCATTAAGGGAGGTTTTTAAAACACTCAGTGGAGAAGCTAAGACCACACTGAGAATACCTGCTAAGCAACTAGGTATGTTAATTGAAGATACAGAACCAACAGCAGCTTCAGTGAGTGACAAAAGACGCTTTGCTGCTGGGAAATCACTGCAAAAGCCATGAGGTAGAATGCACTAAAGCATTTAGGTCATAAACACACAAGAATAAAGGTAGGCTATGAGAGAATTTGTGACGATAGAAACCTTAACAACTATCCAAAAAGAAGAATCAAATTAGAGTTGTGATTAAGCACCTTTCAGCTGTGTGAAAGCGCTTTTCTCTGCTGAAAAACAAAGAACTGTCGATTAGGACATTAAGACAAAACCATGCATGAGAAACGATGTCTACGAAACCCAATTTATCTGACCAGGGCAAAAAGCAGTAGTGTCTGTGGAATCCAATCACCACACTAGGCCACATAAACAAGGAGGCAAAGTTTCTGCCGCAAAGGACTTGGAAGATAACAAAATCTCAGTTTTCAAAAGAAGGATGTGCCATTTAGAGTATTATTAGTGAAGCAAGAAAATACTATTTTCAACTGAACCTCTGGAAAAGCTTATTCTTGATTAAATAGGTGGAAGGACTGAGAAAGCACACTGAATAGGATTTCTCTAGCTGAAAAATATCCACAAAAGCATATTTGTTGCCTGTGAAGAGACTGAAGGAGGCCCTCCCAAGAACAGAAAAGTTTTCAACAGTTTACATTTGCTTCTACAAGTGTTATGCCATTCAATGAAAGAGATAAACAAGATTTTCATAGTCTGAGCCATACAAACTACTAAGTTGAAATCATCAGTTGAATCACAAAACACCGGGTCATCTAGCAACTTTAACGCATGTTTGTCCACTGATGCTACGGAGTCAACTAAGATGTTAAAGTAGTTTTATTCCAAAGCATACATACAAGGACCTCCTGCACAAATATTTGTGCACAAAATTATCATCTACGCTTCATGGCATATAAAGAAAAACTCAAAGATGCAACTTGAGAACTCTGGAAGATGCCCTAAGAAAAAGAACTCTTCCCATTGAGTTGCTTGGGAAGAGTCAGGTCAGGCTTCTCAACATCAACATACTTTAAGACTTGAAGCTTCAGAACACTTAGAAGAGAGCTCTTCACACAGGCAGCTCAAAATAAATTAGAGTTATTTGACAAGTGAACAGTCTCCTTCATAAATCTAGCTTACACCCAGTTTATTTCATGTTGCAGTTACATCCTTCAAACACAGAACCTCCTGTCTCAACATCTTCCATACCCCAGTACATTTTTCTATCAACTAAGACAAGCATCTAGATAGCAGCACAATATTTAAATAATCAGCTGAATTCTTCAACAATGCACTTCAATTTAACATTTCAGAAGGAAAGATTTGATTTGATAACCATGCTGTTGTTTTAACAAAGGCATAGAGGGAAAAGATTCTTTACAACTATCCCTTTGCCCACGGACAATCCACCCAACAGAAAAGACCACTTGTGCAAGAGAGGTTGCCTCTCAGGAACACATTTACAGCCAAGGTGGTAGAAGTTTCCATGACTAAGATTATTCACTCAGGAAAGTCTATATAACTGAATATATGTACAGCTGTAATCAGAAAATTTTACCTTCCGGTTTAATGGTGATATAGTGTCTGTTGCAGAATCAATGGGAAAGATTTGGACCTTTTGCTCAGTATACGTATGAAAATTCAGAAGAGCTGTTACAATTTCTTGAACAAAAGACAATGCCTGGCCAGCAAGGTCTCGCAACTTGAGCTGTGAAGACAGTTACAAAAATGATTGTATGACATGAACCTATTTAAATACAAAAACCTTTCTATGTTTAGATAGAAGAAAAATGCTACGACTTCTTTCCTACTAGTTCAACCTAAAACACAACAGCAATCATTTATAAGTTTTTTAAAAGTTTTTTTAATACACTACAACACAATTTAGAAGTGCATGTTTTTCTTTGATCAAGTGTATTCCATACAACAGACGATGCTTGCTTTTACTTTATTTCTCAAACTATAGACCATAAGAACACTTGCAGTTACTACAACAGACTTCTAAAGATCAGTAGATTAATTACTGATGACAGCTCAGTTCTGTAAGCCTGGCAGCAGTGAGAAGTTTTTAAATGACTGGCTGTGAGGAAGCTTAACCAAGTACTAAAAAACAATGGGAAAAAGGAATAAAAAGTAACTGCTTATCTGTTCAGTAGCACTCAGTTCTCCCACCTGAACAGAACTGAGCTGCTGCGCATAAGGTTGCTCTTTAGCTTTACTGCAGTAGGAAGTTATCTGAGAAACAAATTCAGAATGGGGCAGTCTAAAAAAAGTGAAGGCAATGAATACGAAAATCACGTTCTATTGTGGATATAGAAGACAATAGTGTGACACCGCAGGCAAGAATGAACTCTTCTTCACTGATGAGCTGGTAATACTCCAATGAAGTATTAAATGAATTGAATCTAAACTGTGGATCAGGTTTAGGGGAAAATAATACAGTTATACTCAGTTCATGTATGTCAATTAGTTATGCAAGAAAGGAAAGCAGACTATTATACTTTTTTTGCTGCCCTTTATGCTGCAGCATAAAGTTTCTACAACAGAATGGCAGAGTCATAAAAATCTGCCCCAGAACATTTTCAAAATTGCAGGTCATTAAATGCAAAGTTCTCCCACAAAGCACTACCACACAATAGTAAAGGGATAAACTCTGTGCAGTCATTCAGATTTTTCCTAGTATTCAGCAACAGGCCGAATTAAGACCATTTCCATCACAGAACTGTACAGCAGGTTGCCAGTTCTCACAGCAGACTTGTGAGGAACAAGGTCACTTACAGGCACTCTTCTAAGGAAAGGAGAAAGCAGCTACTTGAAACCTTTCTACAGTGAAATGTGAATGTACTACCTTGAAGGTTCCAGCTATACAAGTTGGACTAACCACCTTCTCTGCATTGTGGAGTCCATCCTCATCAACAGCACAGCAGTGTAGTCAATACTGACATCAAAGTATCTGATTTACTCCAGTTAAATCCCTAACATGTTTAGAAATTCACACAGAACTATGGTGCATTTTTGAATACTGAACAAGTCACATTCCCAAGGAAGTTTGTAATATTACAGTAATGAACTGAAACTGTTTGAAGTTATTAAATAATATTTGAGTGATAAAGGGCAATTTGGCTGTAATAAAAAGTGTTTTGGCTAGAAGTATTTCATAAAATGTGAATGCATTCCATAGACTTCTCAAAATTACACAATTTATTCCTTGAAAGGATAGCAAGCAGTGACAAGTAATACTAGCTAGTGTGGAACTCTATAAATAGTATTGGTGCACACTAAAAAACATTCTTTGGAGCTCCAGCAATGCAACCAAAAAAGCTGACTTTGAGTGAAATGGAATTTAAAGTAACAACACTGTTTTTTCAACAAGAACATTAAATCCCCTAAACTATTGCATCTTTAAAAATAAAAAGTTGAAGTTCTAACAACGCAGGTTGGCACTGTAAAAAAAAGAATATTTCATGTAACTTTTACTAAAGATACACTTAAGCCTTTTAGCCCCTCTTCCTATAGAGGTATAACTGAATTAAAACCCACAACAATCACCATCCAGGAGTTAATAAACTAGGTCTAGGTCAGGGTGAGATGAGCGGTCAAGTATTAATAATCCAAGAGAAAAGCATCTTCAAGAAGTGCAGAGGCTTTGTGGATGAAAGTTTTCTTGGACTACCACAATAACTAAGATAGGCCATCATCTGCAATTTTGAGTCGCTAAAACGACAGGTTTTATTCAATATCTGTATAGAAAGTTATTTCTTTACATACGAAGTCCCAAGAAGTGCTTACCTGATATCTTCTGTTGTGTAATGGTACATTCAGAGCATTGTACCGATTAGACCCTACAGGGTAGAAATTGAGATATGTACTTATTAAAACAGAATTATTTTTTTTAAGGAAAGAATAATTATTGGTATACAGCAATTTAAATGAAAATTACATGAACTATAATGTTACTGCAATGAAAGTAATAACAAAAAATTGGAAGAACTAATTTAATGAGGTTGGACTAACCACCATCATTCAATAATCATTACTGTGACTAAATGAAAAGAAAGTATTTCCACATTTGCCTTTTAAGTCCAATTTAATTATCAGAACACCCTAAATCTGACAGGAAACAAAAGAATCTTCTTGCACAGAAGAGCGGTAGTTTTCAGTATGTAAGAGTGAAAAGTCTTTTTAAAAAATCCTTACAAAATTTAAGATACCTTCAAATTTCAGTTACATCCCAGCAACTGTCAAATAAGATTGATGTGATCTTTCCACTGTTTGCATATTCTAAAAAGCTCCTGTATCTACATGATTTGTTGATAGTTTAGAATAAGCTCTACTCTCCATATATTTCAGGCTTTGTTTCAGCTACAGTGCGCATGGAACAATTATTTAAATACAAATGAGCACACTTTTTAAAGAGGCAAAGGGATACTTATACCCAAAGAATAGCTTACATAGCCTAAGTTCCTAAAGAGGAACAAATCCATTCCCAGTTAAATGCAATAAGCACCGCTTTAGTTTAAATTGGCATACAAAGAAAACTTAGAGCTCCTTACTCTTTTTTTCCCATTATTCACAATGGAATCCATAGCAAACAAACATTTCCTAACTTTCTCTCATTCTTCTATCACTTAAGAGCTTTCCATTCCTGCAGTGTTTTCTACACAAGCATGCTATGTGATCATGGCAGTTGAGTAAGCAGATAAATTACTTGTATCAAAGTTCTTGCTACAAGGGCAACCACCTGTAGATATCAGCCAAAGCCAGAGAAGCATAAACAAGATAGTAGGCAAAGCTCCCTACTTGTGAGAGGAATGAAGAGGAAAAAGAGATATCAATTCAAAGCACTGTTATCTAAGCATATTATGCTGTATGAGGGTCAACGTTTTCTAAAAAGAAGGATCTGTTTATTTATTTTTTTTCCCCAAGCCAAGACTCACTGGATTGCCACACAGAACCTGGACAGCTCATCCCTGCAGCACCCAGCCAGATCAGCTTTTTGAGAATGTAAGGCTATTTTGAACATTTTTCATAGAGCTTAGAACCTCATGAAAATGCAAAAGCTTCTACCAATAAAACCTATAGGAAAGACAACAAACGGCCTAGTTTTGCTTCTCCACACTATCTTAACAATACCAGCTTTTTCACTTTTCCAGGTCCTCCTACTCACTGCCAAAAGAACAGGTACTGATGTATGCTTAAGTACAACCTCATTTTCAAGCTATTGAAAACAGCACCCAACACTGATCTTGCACATATTGATTTTGGTACCAAAGTAGTCCTTCAGGTCAGAAGTCCCTGTCCCAAAAATCAAAGTATATTTTCCTTGAAAATATCAGTGAGCATTTTAATTCTTGAAGTGCATTTCCTCCAGATGAATACCCAAAAGTAAAGAGGGCTAAAAAAAAATACACCAAGGCAATACATACTTGTGTCATTAAAAGGTACTTTTTCATTGATTATGCACAGAGATTCTTCCAGTCTACTGCCCAAAGCTGCTTGAAGATTCTTCAACTGTTGCTGACTAAATAACAGAACAAAAACAAACAAAAAAGCACACACATATACATTGTAAAACTTTAAAAGTTAATCTGTATCACCACCACCTTAGATCAACCCTAAGCAACCCTTGAGTTGCACAGGATATGCCTTTCTGATGTCAGAAAGAGGAGAGGGAGTCATCCTTTCTTTTCTGCGTCACATTTACAATATGTGAACGTATTTTAATCATTAACAAATGCATTGAAAAAATGCAAGAAAATGTTGTAAATCCTAAAGTCCATTCTCAATTTATTTTAAAATTGATCTTTACATTATTATCCAGTTCCACAGCTATTGCATGTTGTATAACAATATTATTTCATACTGAAATTTGAATGGGAACACAAAAGGGCCTTAATGTTAGCTAATATATACTTAATATGAGTGAGATGTTGATAATTCAGTAAATTGCCACATCATCATTAAAAGCACCTCAAGAGCTTTCCAAATCCTTGTATTTAGACATTTTTACCATACCACTTATTCTCACAAGCTTTTGCAAATTGTTCTGATGCATTCTGAAGCAATTCTTCCCTAGATTTGCTTCACTTGTACCTGACTGCATACAGAGACACGAATCTGAGTTACTATCACTATTAACTTCTCTAGGATAGAGATGAACAGTAAACTACTCCAGCATTATATACAAAGTCCACAGAGTATTTATTTTTCAGATCAAAACTCTACGCCTTACCCAACTTAGGCCCTCAAAATCTTCAATGTTTTGTTTCCAGTTTGACATTTAGAACTCCTGCATGTATATTGGAGGGTAGGAGGAAGGTGTCAAAGCAATAGTTTGTCTTTTCTTTTAATAAAACGTTGAAATACATGGAATCTTATCAGGGCTGACAGAGAAGAATCCAAATAGACAAGCAATATATGGATATGGAGAAACTAGCCAACAAGTAGCTCATGCACATTAACAAAGATCTTTCTTGAAGAACAGACCCAAAAATCACATAGACACTGTAGAGTATGAAATACGGTAGCACTAGGCATGACAGAAAAACTCAAACTGCAGAAGTACAAATGTTTCCTTCTTATAATATAAAGGAATAGCTTATAAGTCATTTAATACATTTTGCTTTACATTTTGCCCTTTAATTTTCTAGGTATGCACACTGTCAAGTATTATATCCCTTGCCTTTCTAGGATAAAGCTTGGGAAGGAAAATAGATCCCTTTCACTGAAAAGCTAGGGAAAATATAAGATCAGTGCTTCCATGAAGGAATATTATGTCCAGTGTTCAACAGATCTTTATCTTAATGGCTGAAATCACTAAGTATCAGGCTTTATTTTTAAGAGTCTCCCATCTTAAATGGTAGGGACAATTTCTTACAGTGACATTAATTACCCAGTCAGATACAACAGATATGCTTTAATTTAAAAGTAGATTAAGACAATGCTAATGCTTTTCTTTATTTGAACATCTCTAAAAAAAAACTAACAGACAAGCAGCAGTAAAGCACAGGTTTCATAATCTTTTAAAATCATATTCACAGGTAAATTCACAATGACTGAATAACTAGAATTAGAATTCAAGTATCTTCCTATGTACCAAAATAACACATACACTTCCAATTGCAATTCCTTTACTACTGCAAGGAAGTTTTTCATCTGACCACTGACCATTACTATGCATTTTATCCATTGCAATAAAGATCTATATGGGAATTTTTTTTTTTTTTTTTTTTTTAAACACATCACAATAAGGAACTTCAGAGAAGTACATCCTAACTTGATCTGGCCCACAGTCTAACTTCCCATTTTCTACAACTTGTCTTCAATACAGTATGAGTATTCTAAACTAGCAGTAGAATCCTTGAGCCAAAAAAAAAAAAAAAAAAAAAAACACCCAATACCACTTCAAGTACTCTAGCTTAGTGTTCTACCTGAAGAAAAAGCTACTATTCAGGAGGCAATGATGGGGAAAGAGAGGGAATTCTTGAAACTCTTTACTTGGTTGTCTTGGCGTATCTTACCTAAGTTTTGTGAGGTTTTTTTTGTTGTATTTTTCCCTCTCCAAATGCAGTTTCTATAAACTTCTATATTTCTTTCGTACAAGCTCAGTAGCTTCTCTACAGTTAATACTGTTCAATTACAAGCACTCATCTACTTCACAGCTACCTAAAATATCCTGGCAGACAAAATTGCTTACTAAGAGCTGTCTCTGGATCTGACTGTCTAGTCACATACTCAGCAGAACAAGGAGAGGTACAAAGAGAGGTCAAACCTGCATCATCTTGATAATATGCTGTTGCCTTGTATTTTCTGTTTTATCAATTTTTTTAAAACATTACTACTCTTTAAAAGTAATCAAGTTAATCTTTCAAATCAAGTTGTCATTATATTAAATAAAAACACTTACCATTCTTCGGTTCGAAGTCTACAGTCCTTAGCTTCTTTTTCTAGTGTCTGAGACTTGATCTTTATGCAAGAAGATAATCTCACAATGTAATTACTGGCAGAGCAAAACATTTCAATAATTTTTAAACTCGTCACATAACAGAAAAGCTCCTTACTTCCAATTTGGATTTATCATTCTGCAGCTTTTCAATGGTATCTGTGTATTTCTTTGTTAAGCTGTCCACCATAGCTTGATGCTGGGCAGCATCAGTTTCCAGAACTTCCAGTTTAGTTCTCAGCTCTGCTTCTAAACGTTTATGCTGCTCATCTGCTTCAAAGAACTAAAACAAGAAAAGAAGGTCTCATATAAGCTTCATTTTACTATGGAATCTAGTTCAATGAGTTACACTAATGTTCAGGTTCAAAACAAGTACAAGCAGAAATTCTATGTTGTTGTTTACAGAAAAAAAAGATTCAGAAGCCAAGTACTTTCTGCTGAGCAAAAGATCTGTAACATCAAACACTTTAAATATTACTGGTGGAATTTTGAGAAATTAAACTTGAACCAAAACGTTTTCTGCTCATGTTCTTAAAACAAATTGAAATGTATTCTTGACTCAATTATGGCAATTTACAGAAAATACATTAAGCTTCAAATCAGCTCCAAAACTGTTAGTGAATCTAGAAGTTTCCAACTCAGTACCAACTGCATGACAACTTCCAGTATATTTTTTTAACTTTTAATGATAGCTAATTTAAGTGAGAAAAACTTCATTATATGAAATATTTCACACATGGTCTTAAAAACCTGAAGTCAAGATACTTTCTTGTTTGCCAGGGGAACATATTTATAAGCAATACTGTCAGATCTAATCTACTATTTGTATGCCACTAAATGCCTGAGCACACTAGTTTTTAGGTGCTGTTTTATTTTCGTCTTTTCTTGTGTGACCAGTTTTACCAACTAAAATACAGACTAAAAGTTTTACTCACAAGTATATGCAGTCGTTCATTCTCTTCTATTTTCTTCTGAAGATCTTCATTGAAGACACTTTTCTGCTCTTGACTCAACTGAGATGAAGATTCTGTATTTTTCTAAAAGAAAACAGATGCATGCATTATCCCCAAGTACGTGGGGGTATCTTAAAGCACAATCTCAGGTGCCTGAAAGTGCATCACAATCACTAGTTTCCAACAGAAGCACATGAATATGTATTCCGCTGAAACAAATGTCTCTAACAACACAAATATTGCACACAGCATTAGCTTGAAAGTAGCAGTTATTCCTTCATGATGTTTTCACTGTACTGTAGTAGAATGTTTATTTAGTGAGGGCTCAGGAAGCCTCTACACAGACCTCACATTCGCTCACATGAAATGGCTTCTATAGGCAGGTTCAGATTTGACATTTGAATCTTGCATGATTTCAAGCTGTCAGTAACATTAAAACCAATGCACAAAGGCTTACTTAGTTCCAGAAGCTACGTATAAGGCACATTTTCCCCATCAAGCGTCCATGTTTAATCTGGCCTGGTCACATGAGAGATGAGGAATAACCACAGGAAGCACTCTACACTCTGCCACCGAATAGTGCAAAGTGGCACTGGAAAGCACAAGTTCTATGAACTAGGACACCTGAAACACAGGCATATGTTCCCCTCTTTTTAAAATGGCTGCAGTCTGACACAAATCATCCATCGGAAACAATCTAAATAGACCTAAATGTAACCTACTTCATCTCCCATCTTGTCATGCAAATAGATAACAATGCACAGGTGTTTAGGGAAAAGAAAGGAAGATGAGCATATCATTAATCAGTTGAGTGACTTCTTTAACATCAGTCTTCACAGCTGATATCACACATTTTGGGGGATGCTCAAATAGAATAGATGGCCAAAGAGACCTTTCCTAAAAAAAAAAATCAGGACAGTATCAAAGGATGCTTGAGGAAATTATTCAAGTCCAGACACACCACCTCTGAAATTCTGATGTTACCTACAGAAGATGTAGCCAGTTTTAGACATCTGAAGAACATGCTAGAACCAGATTTAATCAGCACGCATTCTAACAAAGAAAGATCTCTACTGAAATTATTGTCATTTTTTAAACAATATAAAGAGAACCAGCTAAGAACTTAGATTTCGTATGAGAGACTACCACAAATTCTACAGTCTTAGGCCGAAGAGTCATACACCAAAATTACAGCACAAAGAAGCAGGAAGCATAGTTAAAAAAGACAGTCAATTTCCTTCATAACAGTAGATTAATCACAGAGCTCCAAGATCTTTCTCAGCCACTTAAACATTTAATAAATATTTCAAAAGGGAGACAGCAATTCGTCATCAGCTAGCAGATGCACCAGAAAGAGAAGCAAAGAACTACTCACATAACTAATCTGCGGAAATTTTCACAAACATGTCAGTTAACAGCTGAAGTTCTGACAAGAACATACAGCTAAAGTCCTAATATATCAACTGCTGATAGAAATCAGGATAAAACATTGACAGGCAATTTTGCTTAGCAGATCTCTTATTGTTTGCATCTTCAGCACATACCTTGTTCTTCTTGCCCCTAGTTTCACTTAATGAAAGTTCATCTTGAAGTAACTCCACCCGTTTGGCAAGCTGCTGATTTCGGAAGGTCAGGCTGTCCATTTCCTGTTGCAATTTTCTCAGCGATTGGTCCTTCATCTTTAGTTGCTCCTTGATGACCAAAATTTCAATAAAAAAAAAACTTTCACACATTATTTTAATAAAAAAAGCATCAAAAACTCATTAAAAATTGTCTTCTTCCATACTTGAACAGTGACAAGAAGCATTGCTCCTAAACTAAAAAAACATTCTACTTTCTTTAGCTGCCTGCAGATCACTCTCAAGTAGATACTTCATTCAATAAATTAATCATTAAGAAGCAACCTTCCACTTTCACAGTATTAGCACCTACAGAGAACAGAGAACACAGCAGCCACAGAACAGAAGTTCTTATTAAACTAATTTATTTTTCTCATCATAATACTGAGTTCAAAAAACCTTCCATTTACCTATTTTGCCGCAGCTTAACATATCTGACATGAGCAGTTTTTGGAGATTACCTTCAGAGATGCAGAGTTCGCTTGCTCATCAACAACCCCTTTTTTCAGTACTTGGTTCTGAGCTCGAAGCTGAAAAATAGAGATGCCACTAACTATGCAAGACAAATAAACAAAAGCCACTCACTAGAATGCACATAAAACATTGTATACTTTCACGACAGCACTAGATGTGCATGCTTCTTAAAGTATTCTGTTCAAGAAGGTAGCTGCAAGTAGAAAAGTCATACCAAATTTGTATCCTGAACTGACAAGAGACAAGATGTTATTTTACCAGCTGAACTTCCTGAGTCAAGTAAAACGTAACGCTTACTAACTATCGTGAAGATTAGTTACTAACATACAGTTAACGTTTCAAGAGCTGTAAACAACTAAGGAAGAGTTGCAAATCCTTGCTCAGATTCATTGCTACTTCTGCCTCTTCCTTCTTCTCCCCTGAACTGCCTATGACTGGCTCAGGAACAGAAGAGAAGCTCAGAATAAACAGTAAAAATCTGTTTCAATTCAAGAAGAACTTAGCTATACTTTAAGGAAAAATACATATTACCAGTAGTAGCAGATAATCCAGAGAACAGCTCAACAAACACCTGAGGAAAATATAACAAAGCATACAAGAAGTCCTCTCAGACTCGCTTATGAAGTTCACAAATCTAAGCTACAAATCACTAAGGTGGAACACGACACTCAAAAAGCCTCTTTCCCAGTCGATTCATGGAGTACCTCTACCCTGTGGCAGTAAGGATACCAAGAGCGTCAGCTTCCCATTTCTTGATGATTGCTTGAATCCTTGTTTCTTTCTTCAATGGTAGTTTGTATTCATTTGATATGTTTTAGTCCAGCTGTTACAGATACAAATTAAAGGGGTTTCTATAGTCTTTGGGAACACCTCCAGCAGAAGCATAAAAGGCAAGATTCAATGTGAATCAGCAACAGCAAACCTTTTCAATACGATGACTGAATATACTTCAGAAGGTCGAAACCCAATTGACATTGCTAAGCACAAGCTTTTGCCCTGCAGTATTCCCATTGTGCTGCTCAGGCATCACAAATATAAGAAAAGAAACTTGCAAGAGCACCAGAGATTTCCAAGTGCAGGGTGTTCCCAGCAAGAAGCAGCGCAGTAGCTTTCAATTCCTCTTTCTGACACAGCCACTAAGGCAGCAACATGTGAGGTGCAGAGATGAAACAGAATGAACTATCTCAATTGTGCTGCATCAAGATAACTAAGCCAAAGCATGATCCACCAAAGGCTGTCACAGGTTGAAAGCTCTCCGACTTCAATTAGGGCTGTGTGAGAGAGCAAGAAGCTGTAACTCAAAGGAAAGAAAAGTTTGAGAACACAGACCCTTCTTCTGGACTGCTCTGAACTGAGAGGGAAAATGATCCCTTGCCAGGTACTTCCCTTGTCACTTTCTGAATCTATTAAGCCCTTGTCTGCCCCTTTCCCTAGCTTCCACAGCACAATTAGTGAACAGACGAATAGCCTTATGGGACTACTCTCCTCTTCCACATGCACACAATAAACCACCAACTAACCAACCAACTACATGCATGAAATGAATTACCTGGAAAGATGATCCCATAGTGTTTTGGAGCTGCTCAACAAGAAATGGGATAAGACTGAAAAATAGTTCCCATAAAGAACCAGTGGAACATTGCAGGCTGACAGTTGCAAGAGAAAGTTAGAAGAATGCTTTTGGACAATGTGATTTTAAAAGAGAGAGGATCCAGCGGTTGGAACATTCTGAAGCTATAGTCAGAAGGTCCACATAGCAAAGTTTCATTCAGGAATCAAACAGCAAAGTCCCTCAATTACCTTATCCTGAGCCATATTTAATGTCCAAGGTACAGCAGGACCACTGTAGAAAGCAACAAGAAATATGAACAGACAATAGCTGTGACAGACAAAACCCCAAAGTCAGCCCAGTTTCCTTAAGTGTTTCCACGAGGTGAGTTTAAAAAATATGTATCTGTGAACAATTTAGATTCTGTATAGTCATTTACAGCAGTTCCAAGGAGAATAGTATTTAAAGATGCGTTATTCTGTTATCTTGAGAAAGGTGTCAAATATGGCAAGTGTCTTGTGACAAGCTCTTTTTGATGCAAAGATATAAGAAAATCAAGTGCTGGTTTTGTTTCTCAAGGTTGTAGAAAAACTAAGACATTCAAAACCAAAGCCTCATCTTCTTTTCAGTGAGCAAAGAGAAAGAAGAGCTTTGGATAAGCAATGACTCCTACCATTTAGGAAATCATTTTAAAAGCACTGAAAGAAAAAAGCACTTTCTCCGATCAGACAGGTATCTTTGTGAACACTTCTTTAAGCAGTACAACAAACAAGAAGCAGTCGGTCACCTCAGGAAGCTACAGAAGAATGGGAACAGGCACAGGAGAGGTGTGAAGTCAAGCGTCCTCACTGCCAAGATGCTGCAGCACCCCTGCAAGCACCCTTACTACCACTGACATCCACATCCACCAGTCAGAGCAAACTCGAGGGCTGTAGGTAGGAGCAGCACAGACACACACTCAAGAAGACGGCTAAGCCTCACGCCTGACTGCGAAATGGAAAGCCAAGGGAAGGCACGACTCAGCTCGCTCCCCCAGCGCAGCAGAACCACCTGCTAGTCCCACAGCGGCTTTGCAGACGAGGCCACCTCGCCTCACTGCGGTCTGACCAGCCAGCGGGCGGCAACACCACGCTCCGCCCGCGTCTGCAAACCCACACCCGCAGCCTGCACAAGTGTGTGCTCTCCTCACGAAGAGGCAGTCTTTGGGCCCCCGTCACGTCGACCTGCACACGATTCAGCCCTTCAGCCCTGTCCCGCCGAAGCCAGGCGGGAGAGCGCCACGCAGCCCCAGGGCTGCGCGGGGAAGGGCCCCCACCCCCTCAGAGGGGCAGCCGTTAGGCGACGGCAAGTAGCGGCCGCGCGGGGATAGGCTGGAGTGGAGTAGCAGCCGCTGCTCGCGGACGGGCTCCTGATACCTTGGAGTATTCCTGAGCCAGCTTCTGGTACTTCCCCTGCAGCTCCGCGGTAGCCGCCATAGCCCCGCCCCGGCGCTAACACAACCACCGACTCCACACACCCATCGGAGAAAGACGCACTTCCGGGCTGGTGCGGCAGCAGCGTGATGACGCCACCGCACCGCCTCGCTCCCGCGGCGTCTGAGGGCGGAGCTTAAGTCGCCGGCGCCACCATCTTGACGCAACTTCCAAGATGGCGGCACGGAGGAGGGGTGGGAAGGCGCGTTGGGTCGCGTGACCACAGGGAGGCGGTCTCAGCAGCTGCTGTTGTCATAGCAACGGCCTCCAGGCCCTGCGCGACGTGAGCGCGAGGTCGGGCGAGGGCCGCGGGGAGGTGCGGGCGCCATTTTGGCGGAGCGCGGCGCGGGGCGCTGCAGCGCTGCGAATCGGCCGGGCGGGGCGGCGGTCCGGCTGAGGCGCGGTTGGCGCTAGGGGGAGCCCCGGGCTCGAGCCGCCGCCCGCCCGTGTGGCTGTCGGCGCTGTTCATTCTACCCGGTGCGTGGGTCATCCTGTGGGTCACGCCCTCAGAAGAGAGGGGCAGTCAGGCTGCTGCAGTGCGAGAGGTTTCCTCACAGCCCGCTGTCTCCGGGACCATTTTCAGTATTGGCGCCCTTCGGTTTCTGTGTAGAATGGCAAGATCCAAACATACGTTCTGTTATATAGCACATTTATCATAGGAGGTAATGCCAGTTTCTTAAAACATGAGCAGACTGAGTGGATCAAAAGATAGGTGGTCTTACTGCTAGAAGGCTGTAAGGCTGAGAGCTGACTGTGAGACGTTTAGGCTTATCAGAAACAGGTCTACTTCAATGCATTTTGAGCACCACTCTCGCCTCAAGTATTTCAAAATGGTGCTGTCTCTTAATCAGCTTCTCATAGATCCTGCATGAGAATAGTGCTAGCAACATATAATGTAATTTTATCACTGTTCCATGGTGGTGCTTGGTAAAAAGGTTGAGTCAAAGTTCCTCAACCACGTATGTAACAGAAGTTTTCTTTTAATTTTTTACTTTCTCTTAGCAGATTGTCAGATTTATCCTTTTGATTTTGTCATCAAAGCTATTTGCGATGCTACTTCCCCTTCTTGCAGCTATGAAAATGTCTTTGTTGTGCTGTTTCCTTTCAGGCACTTTCTTAATACTTGTGTCCCCCAGAGAGCAGGGCTGTCCAACCTCTGCACTGGAGAGGTGCACAGCGCGCATTGCTGCAGTGCGGCATAGTCATGCTTGCCTGCCAGTGATCGGAATGTAATTGCATAAGATTGACTCTGTCATCATAACATCAGAGCAAGAGAGGTCAACTGAGTGGAATGCCAAGTAGTGTGGTGTGGTTGCCACAGGACCCCCAAAATACTGTCTTCTGCAAGTCCACCCGCATGAATAAAAGAACACATTACCACAGCAAAACTTGGTGCAAGCTGAAGCATATTGAACAAAATAATCCCTTACAAGGGTCGTAGCATTTGTGCTTGCCTTGTTGGCTCTCACTGGAGTGAATAGAGTGCCAAGGATATACAGTGGATCAGAGGTTGTCCTTTTCTTGCATCTGCAATGGGTGCTGAATTCAAGGCAGTGTCTCAAGACAGATAATTTATTTAGGAATTACAGTTATTGTTCGGGTATGTTCTACTTTCAGGCTCACTTATCCTCCACTCCCTGCTCAACAGTGCTTTTTCCTCTTAATGGTTCTGGTTAATCAGAACTTGCATTTCACTTATCCTGTGAAGAGGTGCATATAGAGAAATAAACAAAGAATGTATTTTCACTCAACCAGGATGCTTTCTGTGCTTTGGGAAAATAAACTTCATTGTCATCACTTACATGCTTTCAAGTATTCACAACAAAAGGGTTGCTAAGGTCTGGAAAAAATTCAGAAGTATTTGGAAAGAAGCCATCTTTAGTCATCAGACTATCACAAGAAATGCATAAACCACATCCTCAGAAGCTGCAAACACCCTAAACTGGTGTTTTGTTTCTGTTATCTTAGCAACAGCAAGTATGAACAGCAAGATATGTGCTCACAATATGCACTCATTATTTCTCACGATGACTGTAGAGAGCCTTTTGTTATATGCAACCTTTCACCTCTTTCAAGATCTGATTATTCTGATAAAATTTTAAAAAGCCAAGCACTCAAAAAAGTATGACATATACAGAAATGCACTTCACAAAACAGTTTCATTATCTGTAGTCTTCGTTATCATAATTTCAGTGTTTCTGTAGCATTTAAAAATAGAAATGAAAACAAGCCCCTGCCTCTTGTGCCCCTTCCCAGCCCATAGGATAGATAGCTTTAGTCATCTATAGGGCGTGTCTGTGGTCAGGGGAGTGGTGTCTTTGCATAGAGAGAAATTGCTGAGAACAAGAAGATGGAAAAACTGAGCAAGCAAGCTGCCTGTGATAGTTCAGGGCTGACTTTGCAGCTTGTGCAAGTTTTCTTCACATGCTCCGAACCCTTCTCCCTGGGGATTGGTTCCACTGCAGTACAGCCCATACCAGTCCTTGGTGCAACAGCAGCAGCAGCTCTGGTGTCTTCACCAAAAAAGAAAAGCCATACTGATATTTGCTCCACTTAACATCAGAACTCCACAACAGCTGAGAATGGTTTTCTTTCATTTTTTTCAAAGTGGAATTTCATCTCTTCCAGGCAAATGACACCTCTTCCCTTGGTCTGCCATCTTTTGTTGGAGGTCTACACATGCTCTGCAATCTCATTACCTGCTTTTGTTTTTTTGGGGAAAGCATTGACCCAAATAAGTTCTGCCGCACTCACATTGTAATGTTGTACTTTTGCAGGAGAAAAATACATAAAATGTGCATTACTTTCATTGAGCCAAATTAATCAATTTCTTAAAGATAAAAGAATTGAGGAGGACAACTATGAAGATTTTAAAGTGAGACATGAATGTTTTTTCTTGTGCACAAGCTGTGGACAGAGACCTGCAAGCCTCTGAAAACAGCCCCAACTAACCCATGTGAGCAACATCAGCAAAGCAAGAGCTGTACCTGCAGCAAAGATGGCATGGCTTTTCTTTCGTTTCTCAACATTGCAGAGAAAAGAGAGAGATCCAGTGGATTTGCTAGTCATTTAGGGAATGTTTTAATCAGAACTACTCCTATTTATGAGGATTTAGAGTAAAGTGGCACCACCAAAAATAGTTTGGATTTCCAGAATGAGTGAATTGCACAAAAAAACTATTGTGGAAAAACAGATGAGGGGAAGAAGGGGACATGGTTCCCCCATTGGAATAGCCCAAGGAGAGCAAAAAAGGAGAGAGCAATAAGCAGTTATTTCAACATCCCAGGCAGGGATGGGAAACACTGACCTGAAGAACCAGAAGAGGCGATCCCCAGGAGAACCAAAAGGCAGCAGAGGGGTACTGCAATCACAACGGCTGCTGGAAAAGGGGCTGTGGCAGATGCGGAATTGTCTTTGCTTATTAATGTGAACTGGAAAGGAGAAGCAGCATAGAGAGCACAGCAGCGTTGGATCTGAATCCTAACAATAGGAGGAAGAAGAATCTTAGGGGAGTTTGCAAAGCTAAGGTAGTCGATATTCACATTTTTAAAAATACGAATGTTCCAATTCTTTTTCTTTGCATTTTACTAGATTTTATTTTTGTGTGTTTTCTTCAGTGCTTTCCCATCCTTTTGTGGTTATGATACTGAGCAGCAGACGCAGCATTTTGGCAGCTGAGTGGAATACCACGTACCTTTAAGAAGCGAGCAGCAAACTGGAGTGCGCTTTAAGGAGATACGTATTAATGAATCAAGGAATGACATCGTCAGAAATAAGTCCATTTTTTTGTAAAATATGAGAGTAGGCTTCCAGGACTCTACATTTAAACAGCAATAAAATGCAGCAAGCTGTTTAAAAAATATATTCACTGGCACTTCCTAGTGACCTGTAAATATTCTTTGTAATCTTTTATGCTTGACAGCTAGAAAAAGAAAAAAAAAAGAATAAAAACCAACCATCCTCCATTTCAAAATGCCAGCAATGTGTTGGAATGGCTTTAGAGAAGAAGACAGGCTTCTGGACCTCAGTGAAATCCAGCTAATAGCGAGAGCACACATAACACTGCTAAAAATGAAAGCCAAAGTGTTCTTGGCACCTTTCCACCAGTAAGCATTCATTCATTTGAAAAATAGTATTCCTTAGAGAGGAACAAGCTAGCAAAAAAAGGCAGTGTCACAGAAGGACAGCACACACTTTTCTGCTTCTAACTGCACCCACTATTTCTATGCACAGATCAGCACTAAAATAAAATTTTGGATCAACATCTGCCTGGCACGAGGTGCTGCACATAAAATTGCTGCACCGCAAGAACCAGAGGACTTCCAAAGCTGCAATTCATTGGACACCAACAAGTAGGGATTAACAACCACATCGGAAATAATGAGCCTTGACAGATCTAGGGTTAAATACTTTAAAATTAGATCCTGCTGAAAGCTGAATCCTGTTGCTTAGCGACGACTGCATGGGATGCTGCTGTCACTCCATGGATGCTTCTCTGGGGAGTCAGCACTGCGTTCACAGAAGTGGGTTATGATTGGGTCAAGGTGACATCATGAAGCACGGCAGCAATATTTTTTTAAGGTAGCATGTAGTACCATCACACTCAGCACATTAGCTGCATAGTCACTGGGAGGCTTAAGGAAACATCTGGCTTTTCTTTTGAAAGGGCTCCGCTCTGCCAACATGGTACCTGCCTCCAGGAAGGGCTCACGGACTCCCCCATGGAGACATCAGGTTGTTCTGGCAAGCATGCCATAGTCCAACACAACAGGTGGACTTTTAATCTTTTCCAATTACTCACAGCCAAAAGAAAAGATAAAATGCCTGTAATTTGTGGAGGTCAGGCTGTGCATGTGGAACATGGAATCCTCCACCAGCAGCTCAAAAAAATGTGCACAAAGCTCAGCAGAGAGAAGAAAACACACCCTTCCATAAAACTGAAAATTTGGTTTGCTGAGTTCATCTGAGCACCTCAAGCAAATGAGAACCTGCTGGATCTTAGTGAGAAAATACCAAAATACCAATTTAATGAAATAAAAAAGATGCCTTAGAGACAAGAAATCAACTTTTAAATGTAACGCTGTGTAGAGTTTTCCAAAACACTGCATGCCAGGTGAAAAGCACGCAGTCACCTGAGCACTTCTGAAGTTGGGCTGATAGGTTCCAACCTGAGTCCATAGGCAAGGAAATGCCCAAGTAATGCATCACCACCTCCTGCTTAGGAACGGATGCAAAAACCCATTAGGTTTTGGGCAGTCAAGAATCAATAGAAACGGAGATTATGACAACCAGCATAAAAGCAAAGCTCAGCTAAACATTTGCAACTTCAGTAACTCAGCTGTCCTGTAGATGTTGAAGGAGCACACAAGTACTTGGTTGAAGGTAGTCATTCTGATGACTCAAAGAATGATGACGGCAAACATGGCATCTCCTAGGAGCAGAGCTGCAAAGGCAGGGCAGCACTGAGACTGGCTTGCAGAAAGCACTGGCACTCCTGAGGAGCATTCATAGCTCCTTGCCATGCATGTGTCAGCAAGCTGAACGCAAACTGAACCAGAAGGGTGGCTACAAGGAATGTAGATCATGTCTTCCAAACGGAAAGCAAATAATCTTGGTTTGTTTAGTAGCTCAATAGCCTAAGGAGGGGAATGATTGCTTTTGTAGCGAGGCAATGGGTAAATAAGCACTCATGTTTAACGAAGCTTTTTTGACAAACACTGGCAGGGGATAGCTAATTATGTTAGCTGGAAATGGGTTGTAGCTGCAAGAGCAGGTAGCTTTCAAGAGCCTGCTTGAAGAACAGGAGAATAAGAAACCCACTCCATCTGCAGATTGAAAATTTCAAGTACAGCTGATACTGCTGTCTTATCTCAAATGCAAGAACAACTCGCAGCTAAAATCAGAAGTTTCTACAGCCAGATACACTAGGGAAGCTCACAATAACATTGCTGGACTTTTTACTGGTACTCCTATGCAATTACCACAAAGCGTGCTGGATGTTCACCACTACACAGATGCACACTCAGAACACTCAAATTAAGAACACCTACAGGTGTTAGAAATCTAAGAAAGTGTCAGCATATTCTATGTCGAATTTAGATAAACATTGTTAAAAATAAATCTCATCTAAGAAGTATTTCCTGAACAAATGTCCTTAAAATCCAGGTGGCGTACCTCAGTAATTGCTTCAGTGAATGCTTTATTTCAGGAGTTGTGGCTCCACACAGAGGGTAATTCCCAGCAAAGTTGTCACAGAGGAAAACGCTCTCTGACATTTAACAACAATACTGTGAACAACAATTAGATGTCATTAATACACAATTCTTAGCTGTGATTTTGTTCAAGAAGAGTCATTTCTGTATGAACTACACTGAATTGAGCACTTACACAGTTTGCTCCCACCTCCTGATAACTCTGCTTCCCAGGCACCAGGAGTTCACCCGCATGTGCTCATCCAAGCAGCAGATCTGTCCCACAAGCAGGGTGCAAGCTGAAACAAGTGAAAAATGGATGGGAGCATTTTGCTCCTGCTGCTGGAGGAAGGCATTGCTACTGGTATGCCTTCCATAAGGCCTTGAGTATAAAGATGCAACAGACCCCATCAATCATGGCTAAAGGAAATACTGAAAAAGCATCAAGTGAGAACTATGCAGCTTTGTCCAGGAATATGATCTTACAATTATCCATCCTATACTGCACTGCTGATCTCCGAGTGCTATACAAGCTTAACTTCAGTTATATGGATATAGAACAAAATAATCATACATAATTCATCAGAAAAAAAACCTGAGCTTTTTGCAAAAAAGCAAAATAAACAAGGTGAGATGTCTCACATTAGGACAAAAGGTGTGCAGTAGTATTCCAGCAATTTCCAAGGTGTCAGAACATTCCTCAAGTTCCATTTAACCCCAGCCTTAAAAGGATACACTTCAAATATCACGGCCAGTTATGGATGAACTTGCCTAAAAGCAAACCCTGCTATGAACTGATGGGGTCTTGTTACCATACAGATTACTTCCACGTGCATGCAACATTCTTAACCAAGCAGAGACCCACAGCAAATTACATTTGTTTTTGTTTTTCCAAACAAACCTACTCTTGTGGAACAGATGTAAAGGAAAGCAGGGCGCTCTCAGAGCACCCCTTGGGACTGATACCACGATCTGCCGATAAAGAGAGAACGCAGCACTTTGTTTGCAATGCCGTTTATTTTATAAAAGCCCCTTTGATCATCTGAATGAAAAATGTGGGCAGAAAAGTCACAAATGTTATAAAACAAAGTTTATTCTGCA